>CM054126.1:42266436-42561436 GCA_028751855.1 Ambrosia trifida
AAGCAGAGGTGGAAAAAAAATTAGAAAGGAGGGTGTGATGGGTGTCACGAAAATCCATCACTATCACGCCCATGATAGTTTTGGATAGCAAATTAATTAGTGGAAAATTCAACCTAATAACCACTTATTTGCTTCCTCTATTTTAAAGCACTGGGAGGTAAAGTTTGTTCATCAATTTAAAACACACCATCAAACATATGGACCTAGTTATTAGTTTAAATCATTGTTGGATAGGATGTCTTTTTTAGGATTGGTTGAAAGAAAAAAATATGAATCTAAACATGGGATATGTATTTATTCATTTTGAAAACATCAATCATAATCTAAACATACTTAAAATGTGTACCTGGACAAAACATGTTTAACCCTTTTACCTATACGTGTTAGTTGTGTTCTTGAGCTAGATTGGGCAATGTACTTAGGTTATAACTTAATGAGATGGTGTGTTGCAATAGCTAAAACACTATGAAATACATGAGTTTCATCTACAGACATATTCATCGAATATCTATTGTTGATAAACTTAGTTGGAAAACAACACATGGTGATGCGTTTTATGACAGGTTAAAAAAAACATTTTTTTCTTGACATATTAATAATTACTTTAGTTCAAAACAATATAACTAGAATAATAAACTATACTAAAAAATATTTTTTTTATAAAAAATCCACTCGACGCGTTTTTTTGCTTGAAAATGTGTATATTACATGCCTTAAAAATTATATAAAAACAATTTTTTTATGTAGGGTTTTCACGGATTTTCTCAATTAAGATTTATATAAAAAAACAATTTACAATTTGTTACATAGGGTTTTCATGGTTCATCAAGTCTCTAAATGTAAAAAAGTATATAGAATCTAGGGGTGAGCAAATGTCGACTCGGTTAAGTTATTACACATAACTGAAACCGATAACCAAAGTTTGGTTTTAGAAAAAAAAAACATAGCCGAACCGATAGGTTAAGTTGGTTAATATATCGGTTATCGGTTCAATTTCGTTTACATTCGGTTAATTACCAAAAACAAAACTTGTACAAAATTATAAACTTAAAATAGTTAGTCAAGTGTTTTAAACATTTTTCAGGCTACAAATACATAAAAATATGTTTCAAATACATGAAAAAACCATAATCGAATGATTCAGTTTTAGCCATATCTTAACCGTAACTGATCGGTTAAATCGGTTTCCCATGTGATAAACAAGTGGCCTAATTGTTTTGTTTCAGGAAAGTTCCCACATATAATTCTATAAAAATTTTACAAAAAACAAATAGATTTTGTAAACACATTACAGTCAGTCATACACAAGTTGGCAAAATTAGGGCTCAAAAGTCAAAACCATCAATTGTAGCAATATATATTTGTAATAATAATATTTGGCGGGTATCATCCATATATTAGAGTGACGATACATAACACAACTAAGAGTAGGAACCAAGAGCAAATTAAAACAATGGAAGATAATAATCGAAGACAACAGAGGCTTCTAGAGAGAGAACTGTATCAAATAGAGCAAATCAGGCAGCTAGATTCAGAGGAATTGGAGATTGAAGAGGTTGAAAACGGTCATCAGTCGTCCGATGACGACCTAATTGAGTAATATTAATCTCATTTCTCGTTTTGCTTTTATTATTATTATTCGATTGAATCGCTTTGTTTTATTTATTTTTGGTTTTTAATGTTCTATACGATTTCTGTTGGATTTGATGTGTGATTTGGTTGAAATTAGGGTTTAGGTCTTGTGTAGTTTTGAATTAGGGTTTGGAGAATGATTAGGTTGATTTGATTAGGTGTTTAAAAGGTGTAGATTTGATATATGGATACAATACTGGTTAGGTTAATTCGATTAGGTATCGGTTGTTATTTGTTTACGTTGTTAAACGATAAGTATTGAAGCATAGTTGTCAAAGGCGTAAAGCGCACTCAAGGCGCTTTGGTACCGCCTGTGGCCTAGGCGAGAAGCGCAAAAAAAGCATGGGCCTGAGAAAAAAAAAAACGCAAACTAAAAAAAGAGGGAAATCACCAAAATCACTAAAAAATAACAACTATCAGCAACAGAAAACATGACTGTCAATACTGAAGCATTATAGGATCAAAAAACAGATTAAAAATTGTTCATAATGTTCCAGATTCATGACTGTCACTAACACGAAACATGACTGTCAATACTGAAGCATTATAGGATTACAAAACATATTAAAAAAACTGAAAATAATGTTCCAGATTCATGACTGTCACTAACAGAAAACATGACTGTCAATACTGAAGCATTATAGGATCAAAAAAGAGCTAAAAACTGAAAAATTTTTTGAACATACCTGCGATTGAGAATGTTTCTTTGCTGTGTTTGAGACTTTGATCGTATATAGGGCATAGGGTTAGAGGTTGTTTATATAGATTACAATGCATTACTTGTTTAAAAAATAAAAGATATGATTAGATATTACTATTTACTAGTTTTAAAAAATCGGCTATAAAATGGTAAAGGATAAAACTTGTTTTAAAAAAAAAAATCATTGCTTTATTTATCTAGGAGAGAAAAGCGGTCTAGGGTCGCTTCTAGGAAATTCATCGCCTAGGCGCCCTAGGCGCTCGCTTTTAACAACTGTGTATTGAAGTAGAGATGGAAAAACAAAGGAGAGAAATAGAAAGCATAGTTGTTGGTTAAAAAAGTGAGGGATTGAGATAAGCGAGGCGCGTAGCATAAACGTACGTACCTTGTTTAGGGATTTTTAGACTTGTAGTAGGCTGGTTCCAGGCCATTTTTGGATGTTTTATGCCAGTTTGGCATGGTTGTCGAAGGCGCAAGGTGGTTAAAGAGCTAGGGATCGAGATAAGCAAGGTGCATAGCATAAATGTACCTTATTTAGGAGGTAAATAGAAAGCGTAGTTGTCGAAGGCGCATGGAGGTTAAAAAAGCGAAGGATTGAGATAAGCAAGGTGCAGGTTAGTACCTTGGGGTTTTTTAGAGTTGTTGTATGCTTGTTCCAGAATCCAGGCTAATTTTGGATGTTTTAGACCAGTTTGGCTGGAAAAGGTTCTTACTTGTGATGAATTGTTAGCCCTAACTTGTGTCCAACTATAAGTCTTCCCTGAAAAAGGTTCTAGCTGAAGATACAGTATAAACGTGATTCAGATGTGAATAGGAGTTTGCTATAACTGATTTAGCCTTTTGTAGTAGGCAAACACTCCCCAAGAATATACTAAAGAAGAAGCTGACTTTTTTGAGACAATTTTTCTGTTCTATCCAACGAGAATGCCTACTACATTTTAAAGTAACAAAATAATGAAATGTGCATGGATCCTAAAGTTATGGAAGTAAGTGCTCCTCAATGCATGAATGGTTAATGAAATCAAACTTGCAACCGTAGCAAACTCCCTTGGACCCGTGGGTTCCATGGAGTATTTGAGCCGTAACAGAGTATGATATCCCATATTTGGGTGATTTGGAAGAGCATGCAGATTTCCACAAATTCCATGGCCATTGTCTAATGGCTTGAAGTGGACTAGTTGATTAGTGTTGTTTCAACTTTCAAGGAACTCTTTTTCAATTGTTGGTGCTATAGTATAATTGGCAGCTAAGCAGTTAATGTCGGAAAATATCGGTTATCGGCCGCGGACCGATATTTGATATATCGGTTTTCGCGGTGAGATATCGGTGGGATATCGGTAATTTTATATCATGCAAAATCCATATATATATAGAGGTTTAACACTAACAATTAAATATAATCTCCTACAATTAACAAATTGACCTCTTGCAACATGCAAAACAATAACAATTGTAGCAAGTAGGAACTTATTAAGACTTTAAACACTAATATTTAACACTGACAATTAAGACTTAAAACACTAACAGCATCAATAAGAAGCAAGATAAATAGAAGAACTAATAAGAAAGATACCGATATCGGGAATATCGGTGATATATCGGTCAAATATCGGTAAGATATCGGTCAAATATCGGTCAATATCACCGATAATATCGGTCAAAATATCGGTATCAATATATCGGTTGATGACCGATAACCGATATATCGGACCGATATAGCGGATATATCGGTGATATTAACTGCTCAATTGATAAAAGAGGGAATGAGCTTTCTGGTGCGGTGTGTTCAAAGACTACGGTTATATTGGCTGATTAAGGATCAAAATTGCTTTTGACGAATGAAACTTGTCTGTTATATAGTTATTAAGATTCAATAGTATGGAGGCTTGTAAAATAGAAAACAATGTACTATATGTAGAGGGAGATAGGAAAAAAAAAGTACCTTGGCTTAATTGTGTTATTGTGCTATATGTACAACTTATCATCTCAACATATTGTAGGATTTGAAGCCAATTTTGATGATCTTTAGGCTTTCAGCTATTTATCAATATTTGCTTCCCGCTTTTTTAATTCTCCGTTTTTTTATGGATTCAATAGCCAAACATTTATAACTTTCTCTCGTTGAATTTCTTCTCACACTGAATTTGATAATAAAATGGGTGTCATTCTGAATCATTCAAACCATAGTTTAGTGTTCTACATCCTTAGCAGCTTCAGCCTTCATGACATAGTTTTGAATTTTTAAATATGATGTGAATGTTGATTTCTGGTGGTCTAATATTACTTTATTTTTTTTTCTAGCGAGCGTGCGTTTGCTGGAGCTTCTGCATCTGGTGTTTATACTTTCAATACCTCTTTGGCTTCCATGCATTCTTATCTTGGTGGTAAGCATCTCACTTCTCAGTGGTTTTCATTGTTCCTCCTTGTTAAAGAGGCCTAATTAATCACTTAAAAATATAAAATAAATCAGAGGTTGAAGATACTCATAATAGGCTGGCTTTCTTGGATGGTGGGGTCATATTGCATGTACCTCTATTTTATCTTGAAGGTACGTGTTTTTTACGTGTTAATGTGTATCAACTTTATTTGTATATACTTTATTTGCAACTTATGGTTTATATGTGTTACTTGCAATTCAGGTGTAGTTTTGTTTCCTGAAGCAACTCTTCCACTGAGAGTAATTCAACCCAATTTTATAGCTGCTGTGGACAGGGCATTGAGACAAGTTGAAGCTCCTTACACCATAGGGGTGGTATGTGAAAAGATCTCATAAACATTTATTAAACTGTCATCCTAGCATCTGATTTTTGTTTGATTATCTCTATTATTAAGGTTCGTGTTTTTAGAGATGGTGACAATGGGAGAATAAAATTTGCAACAACGGGAACAACAGCTGAGGTGTAGTCATAACTCGTACTCTAATATATGGCTAATTGCCTTATTGCATTAAAAAGTAACTAACTTTGGTCTGATTTTTGTTTTTGGTAACCAACTATTTAGTATAGAAAAAAACCATCAAAATTTGTGAACTTATTTATTAAAGGTACTTACACAATGGCTACGATTATCTATTTCAGGCACCAATTAAAAAAATAAGTCAACATAGTCAAAAGCCACCTCAGACATCATCATTTTCACCGGTTATTCAGCTAATGAAATCAAAAATTTGAAAGCTGGTACTTAAATTCAAATTTCTTGAAACTTTGATGGTTTTTCTTGGCCTATAAAGGTTGATTACCTAAATTAGAAATTGGACCAAAGTTGGTTTTATTTTATTTGATTAAAGTATTAATCTGAATTATTTATTGGATGGATCTAGATTCGTCAATATCGACGATTGGAGGATGGTTCAATAAATGTAGTTACCCGTGGCCAACAGCGATTTCGTTTGAAACGTCGCTGGGTTGAACTTGAAGGAGCAGTATGTTTTTATTAATACAAACTATATCTAATTAATTAATTAGTTAATACCCTATAAAATTTGTTTCTACTTTTTCTAGCCATGTGGTGAGATCCAAATCATCGAAGAAGATCTACCATTAAGGACACCACGGGATGCATTTGGAAAACTAACACCATTAAGAAACTTATCTGCAGCCAATGTTTCTCATTCGAAACTACTAATACATGAGAATGAGGACCATGATTCAGATGATAGTTTTGAGAGCGAGTTATCACTAACCGAAAGAAGATTGCATGCTTCTGCAATTAAATCGTCTTCTCATTGTAATTTGTTTGGTGAGTCAACTAGTAGTGATGATGAGAGTCTTGTGTGTGAACCCCGATCTTTATTAGATGTTAGAGATAACAAAGTTAATGAAGACGTGTCTGCGAAGAAGTATATGTCCCAGAGGCCTCGCAGAAGGGCACAACGGGGATTTCACTCAGTACCTGGTCCAAGGGAGTGCCCAAGAGCATTTTGGCCTTATTGGGTTTACCGGATGCATGATTCCTATTGTCTTGCTCAAAGGTTATCAGGTACTTTTAACTTTGTTTTCTTGTTCCACTTGTTCATCTTCTAGACATAGACATTTGCTTTAGTTTATTTCTTTTTTTATGACCCTTGTTTGTAGACATGTGGAAGAAAATAGTAGGGACACCTAACATGGATGCCCTTGTTAGAAAACCAGGCATGCTTTCATTTCATGTTGCCAGTAAGATTCCCGTGTCTGAATCAACAAGACAGGAGCTCTTGGAGATTGATGGGATCTCTTATCGGTTGCGCCGTGAAATTGAGTTGCTTGAGAATTTTGACCAAATCAAATGTAGAAGTTGTCAGGTATTTACAAATTACACATTTGATTACATCTATGTCTATACATTTGTAATTTAGAAAGACCACATAAGTAGAGGTGGCTATTTTGCCTCGTTGACTTATAAATGGGTCGATTTGGGTTTTGTTATATGACTTTATCTCTTAACGGGTCAAGTGAGCTAATTAAAAAAAGGAATCTAAAACGGGTTAAAGTGCATTTTTAATGCGTTTAACTTCTTAAATCATGGCCACCCTGAGTGATTATGAACAAATTGATTTATACCAGTTCTGGCAAATAAACAAGTCAGGTGATGAAAATGTTCTTAAACGTATATAATGTGACAAGTTTAAGCACATCTTTCTCATCCTACTCGGGTGGCCTATAAAATGGTTTTAACATATGGATGGATTTTTTTGAAAAAGAGTTGACTGGCGTGGCCTCTGCATACATTATCCCAAGAAAATGGGTATTAGATTATTATGAAATAATGCAATTTTTGTGGTCGTATCTCACACTAGTTATCTATAAAAAACATTTTGGACAGAAAAATGTTTCGAGTCAACCCGAGAATACCCCTTTTGACCAGTTAAACCGTTCGACACACCAGTTTTGACACGTTTAGTACTAGGAAGTAGGAAGCCTTGTTTAGATACATGTATCAGTCCTCATAAATGTTAGATTTATAGGTAAATGATAAATTAGAATGTCTAGAATACAGGACATTGTTGGATTAAAGTTTTTCATGGTTTACAGAGGAAAGCATCGCCAAAGTTTGGTAAACTATAATGATAGCGTTTTCTTCTTTTGGCAGACGTTGATTGCAAACCGTAGCGATATGTTGGTGATGTCCACTGATGGGCCTCTTGGTGCTTATGTGAACCCGAGTGGCTATGTGCATGAAATAATGACTCTTCTCAAAGCTAGTGGATTAGCACTTATTGGGGTACCCACAGAAGAGTATAGCTGGTTTCCTGGGTATGCATTTAATTTCCATATAAATTTCTCTTGAGTAGTAAACACCTGAGTACAGGTGGCAAATTTGAGGGTTGGTTAACGGGTCAAAACAAGTTGACCCAAAACAGTTTTTGTCCAAAACATGTAGTGCTCATATTAACAATTAGGGTGACAAAAACTACACTATTTATATGATAACCAGATTTTAAAATAAAATGATGGGCTAACTGCACAAAATAGAAACTAACTTTACACCTCTCTATTTTAGTAATTAACTTTAAATTAGATGCAAAATGGAAATCAACTGTGCGCTTTGTACATAGCAATTACAGAGGAAAATTGTCCTCTTAATGAAAAAGAATAGAAGGTAAAGAGGTAATTAAATAATAATCCTAAAATCTCGACTTTGGTGTACAATATTTCTTTGACGAGCAAATCTATGAACTTTAGTAACATTTCGCCTGAGGATATATTTTAGCTGTCCTAGATCCTTTGTGTGAAAGCGAGATCATAGGAAAGCGTTTATTTTCGTAATTCTAACAGCATCCCTCCTCCTAGTTGGTAGTAATTACTATTTCTTAAGAAACAAAAGACGCAATAGGGTGAGTGCAGGTATGTTTAGATTTCCAAAGTGCAATAGGTGGATGAGTTGATTAGATAGTATAACACGTGGATCACTCGGTGTGTCACTTAGCGCATCACTAGGAGGAGCTGCTGGTGAAGAGGGCAATATGGGTTTGGGATAAGATTTGGAGCGAGGTTGTCAAAATGGTTGACTTAGCTACTTAGAAATCGTCGAAGATGGTGTAGGTACAGCCGTACAGGACAAACTGCAACCAAGCCAAAATGGTTGCAAGATGTGGTCACAAGATGTGGAGACGAACTAAGTGCTACTAAACAAACAAATGTATCCAGTATGATCCCACTCATAGCAGAGCTATTGATAGGGTCTAGGGAGGGTGTGATAGGGACAAACCTTGCCTCTATATCCCAAGGGGTAGAGACTGCTCATGCTGAGACCCTCGCGTCCAAAAATTCTTCATTTTTGTGTACAAATATAGTAATATGTAGCTAAGAGAATCAGAGCAAACAACCATACAAAGGTGTTAATAAGGATAGTTGTCAACTACCACTTGACATATAGTGATGAGTAAACTAAAATAGCCATAGACAAGCACTAACCCCTAGCAACAACCTGTACACTCCCAAAAAAGGTCTATACGTTCTGGCAACACTAAGGCGAGGCAAAATATCTTAATTCTTCAACTACTTTATTTTATTTTTACACATGTATTGATGTTTGTACACATGTATTTACTTAGTTATGGATTCATGTATTTAATGTCAAGAGGTTGATTTGTTTGATTGATATCTCAATTTGAACATTGACGTTCTCTTACGCATCACAGATAAAATATAACCTGACCCAGTTAATAACTATATGGGTCAAGATTGCCATTTATACGATTATTTCTTGAACATGTTTGTTTGTGTTTACAGATATGCATGGACAGTAGCGTATTGTGCAACCTGCGAGTATCAAATGGGGTGGCTTTTCACTGCTACAAACAAGAAGTTAAAACCTCGTTCTTTTTGGGGCATCAGGAGTTCTCAAGTGGCAGATGACATGCACTAAACTCGTAACTTGTATGATCTTGTGCCTAATATTTTGCAGTTTATGTGTTTTCAAATCTGCAATAGTTAGATCTCACTGGTAATATGTTTGTTATTGTCTTTGCTATCACATAAATTTTTATTTACATATGTGAAATAATCCAGTCTTTTTTATAGTCGCTTGTAATTTTTTTTAAGTGATAATTTATGCATCTAATCCCCCTTCCTCACCTCTATATGTAGACCCTGTACAAAGCGGGATAAAGCATAACACGATAGGCGGGATGAAGCATAACACGATAAGAAGCCACCAAAATGTGACACATGTACTGTAGGCTCGGAGCATTATCGTCTAATCGTCTATGTAATTACATAAAATAGTATACATAACCAAATAACATTATATTGTTCTGAAGATACGGTTTGTTACTTAAAGTCACATGATGATACGTAATTAGGTATTCACATGATGGTATTTAATCACGTTATATGTAAAAGGAAGTTAAAGAAAAACTATAGCAATGGTATATTCAAATTAAAAATAAAAAATGCTTGCTTTAATAGTGTAACTTTTCATTAAAAAACTTAACATGTGAAAAAAGTTATAGACGTTTAAAAGAGTGATAGAACCTGTTTCAACTATTGAATTAGTAGGTCAAGGCTCCATATTCCTTTACGTTGTTAGCATGTCACATTCACTTTGTATTTGATCAAAACCCCCTAGTATATATGACCAACTAAATTTGAAATGATAATATACTTTTATTCTTGTACAACATTTTGCATTTTACTCAGCAAAAAAATTACAAAAATTAAAGACATTTATGTTCGAATCAACGATAAGGCTCTGGAGAAGTGCTTAGCTTTCAAGATTAAGTACTCCTTCACAAGTAGAGCTCTAAAACAAGGCTTCTGAAAACTAGACGAAGGAGCCACCCTAGACACAATAGGAGGTCCATGAAAGTAAGCAATTGATATCCGATGCTTTGATTGGTTCACCAAGGCTCGATGAGAAAGAACAGGAAACTTTGCATTAGAGAATATATGCAAGAGATCACCTACATTCACCACAAATGCATCCTCAATGGGTTGCACCCGACTCCATCCTGACCCTTCAACAAGAATCTCTAATCCGCTTAAGCCACTTTGGTTGAGAAGGGTTAGAAGGAGGGAGTCTGTGTGCGGTGCAAGACCCATGGCTAGGCTCGGGTTAGGGCAACGCGGGTATGAGTTAAGTTGAAGTGCACCTTGAGAGTCTTGAGTTGACATAGCCCAATTAAGTTCTTCTTGTGTGACATTTAATGTTTCAAGGATTATAAGCAAGAGGTTTTGGGAAAGTAGTTTCATATGTAGTTGGTAAGCATCCATTGTGTCACTACAAAAATATACATCAAGGAATTTATATAAAAAAAAAAAAAAAAAAAAAAAAAAAAAAAAAAAAAAAAAAAAACCATACTAATTATATATATAATGTACACATTATGAGTCAGAGAACGATCATAAAAAGGGAATACAATATTCGGTGTTGCATAATTGTTTTTATTTCGAATAGGACCGATTTTAATATTTACACTTCTCACTATATGAACAACAAATAAATAAGCAAATCAAGTTTGATATAAACTGACCATATGTCTATTCTAATAAATTTAATTAACGTTACATCATTATTATATACAATATTGTCAATATTCACTTTATGAAATATTAAAAGTGTCCCCCAACAGTAAATTAGTATAATTTATAAGGAAAAATCTCGATCGCACCCGTTATAAATTGAATAAGCCCTCAATTTTCTCCTATAAAATAAATCTTGGGCCCCAATTTTATTACATCTATCATCTATGTTTATCTATTGAGAGAACAATAAATTTTTTTTTTTTTTAACCCAAAACTTGAAAATAACTTAATTCAATTACTCACACAATGGCAGAAATGACCAACTTTTTTTTTTAAACTGTGAACTTATTAAAAAAAACATACAAGTCCTTAAAACAAGGACCGCTCACCAAACCGATTACAACATATAGAAAGGATAAGTAACCAACTCCTTCCATTATATATCCAAGGAGTAAGATCAAATAAAAACTATATTTTGCATAAAAATCATAGGAACCATTCATAACCTGCCACATGGTATCATCTAATTTATTGATAAAGGGTAGTTTTGTACTTCTATTTAGAATTGGTTAGTGAACCACCCACCCTTGTGGTGGAGTGGTATTAGGTGATGAGGGAGAGACACTTGACCCTTGTGGTTATGGGTTTGACTCCTGAGCCAGCCAGGTTTTACCGGTTTGCTACCGTCGTGCCTTCGGGCGGGTATGCGGGCCGGGTTTTCCCTGGAACTCGCACACGGGTGGGCTAGGGGCTCTCGTGCGTGCGAGTTGGGCCGCCGCGAGGCTCGTGAGTTCGGCTCCAAGTCTGTGGGCTTCCCTTTGCCAATGGGGGCCGCGTACGAGAGTACCCGACGATTCTTTAGTTGGCCGTTAAAAAAAAAAAGAATTGGTTAGTGAAAATTCCTATAATCATGAATGTGTTTTGAAGAAGAATCGTTTTCAATAATACAAACTAAACTTTGGCAGTCATAAAAATATTTTTGTTCTTCTTATTCAATCGATTATTTCATAACGAAAGTCCTTAGGTGATATATTCGGATGTATTCATATTTGTTTTTATCATTTCTATTAATTTTATAATTCAAATACTTAATGTACTGAATGATATTGAATATTGATCTCCTTCATTTTTATTAGGGTCCAAAATGGTTTTCTTTTTTAAATCGGACAACCATGAAGATGACAAATGAATATGTCATTTTTTTACCAAACATTTGTTTTGGATCATTTGCGACAATTTTCGATTATTATAATTTCTAACTGTGTTATAGTAATTTAATTTTGCTAACACCTAGTAAACAATATTTTTTACATTTTTATAAAAGTGCGATTATAGTTACATACGCGTGTGTTGGTATCGCTTACCAATGTGCTGGTATAGTTTACTGATGTGTTATTCCACATGTTAATGTGCTATGATCTTTTTTAAGATGTGCTATTATCATAATATAACTTTTTATTCATTATTTTGAATTTGAACTACGTGGTTTACTAATGATATATGGACAGGTAAATTATTAAATATTAACATATTTTAAGTTCATAAAAACTGTTTGATGTTATGATATATTTTTTTCCATTGAAATATAGGAAATGAATATGAAACAACCGATCTTCAAAATATAATTTCCGTATTATTTTGCATCATCTACGAAATATTTATTTGCCAAACATTAACATTCAAGTTTGAAACATTATTAACAATTGTGCTGGTATAAAACCAAATGTGCTAATGTGTTCAGACAAATATGTTCTAAGTTATTAACGGTATAATCTTGATTTGATTTTGAATTTTTTAATGACTCAACCGTTCAAGAATATGGTATGCGATTTTCAAGGAATTCTTTTGTTAAAACAATATATAATTCCAATTATACCCCTAACTTTAATTTAAAATGATTTGTCATCAATCTTATCCCTTTATTAAAAAAATGGACACAGAAGATTTGTTCCTACTGTTTTTACATTCAACTATGTTTGTACAGGATCTCAAGTCATATATCCAAAACCCAGTTTAATAAAAATTTAAAATTTTCAAAATATTTACAAAAAAGATTTAAATCGTTTTGAATTTTAGTTATTTTCTTCACAATATATGCGACCTAGTTAATTAAAAGTTTTAGTATTAGTTTTATAAAATTTGCCACTTTTTAAATTTTTATTAACGTTTAATAAAATTAACAACCAATTTTACATTGGTCGCAAAATAGCCGTTTGCTAGTTTTACTACTAATTTTCCGATCCAAACTCCAGTCAGTGATAGCTATTTTGTGCAAGTGATAATATAGTTTGTTTTTTTTTTTTTAAATTTATAAATTAAACATATTTGCATTTTGCATATTACAAGAGACATTTAAACCATTGAAAAGTATGATGATTAATAAACATAGTTCTAAACGATTAATTATATGTTAAGTATTATTAACCATACTTAATGAATGTAGTTCTAAAAGATTGGCTGTATGTTAAGTATTATGAACCATACTTTCGTGCATGTACTTGCATGTAAACCTTTCGCCAAACTTCAAAAATATTAATTATCGAAATGTATAAATGTATAAAAAGCCTTACCAAAATCCTTGGTAATCATCTGGCCAAAGAACTTTAGCATCATCAACACAACAACCCATGATAGTGAACCCTTCATGCCACATACACTTGTCAAAGAACGGTGATATCCGAGCCGAACCATACCCAGTAGCTCCATCTGCTGATCTCAAAACCTTACACTTTTCATGAGTCGGTAGAGCAAAAAGCCTTCTTGACTCATACTCGACCTTTTTGACCAACTCAGAGGGTACCCCATGGTTAATAACTTGAAACATGCCCCATGTTTCACACGCTTGACCTATAAGATTCCTTGCGTTGGGACTAGCAAGATCAATTACCGGAATCAATGAATCTTTAAGATCATGGGTTTGAATCTTGTTAAGATGTTCGTCAAACTGAGGCCATGAATGGGATTCCGGGACCTCATCTAATGAGTCAAAGTCGAGAGGGACAATACGGTGATCGGTTATAGGGTGATTTCTATAGGTTTCTGAAAGAGTGGTCATTGTTATGATTGAGGATTCACAGAAATTCAAAGTAAACCTTTCTACAACTAGTATTGGAGTTTATCATGTTAATTATTAATTCTTTATATACACCTATGCCCATTAAACAAGTTTCTTGGTCTAATAAATATAGTTTTTATATGCACTAACATAACAACAAACCCATTTTTGACGGTGTTGTCTATGTTTTTTTCTGTCAACAAAGATGTTGTTTTGTATGCTAATACATATTAGAAACAAAACATCTAACATAAATTAATTAGTTTACTATTTCATGTGGGTTTGTAGTTGGCAAACTTTGGATCAAGTGATGTCTTGATGTGTATTTGGATACATTATATTTATTCCACTTGTAAACTATGGAAGAAGACAAATACGATAGCATAAAATTTTATTGGGAGCCGTATATTATGCTTAACTTGGATTTTTGGACATTACTAAACTAATACTCCTAAACACATGAATAAACCGGTAAGTTGTATAAGGGTGGAAGGTGTGATCACGCCCCACTCCACGACCATCCTTCACGTCATCGTCACATCACTCCATCCTCTACCACCATCCTCCATCACTAACCTAGGGTTGTGGTGATGGTCCAAAGCATTGTTGATGAGCACCTTTGCACATCTGTCTGTAGGGGTGTAAATGATACGCAACGGCTCGAGAGCTACTCGGGATCGGATCGGTAAAAAGGTCGAATGAGCTGAGCCTTAACGAGCTCGAGCTTGAAACATGACTCGTTTAGTTATCGATCCCTAGTCCGAGCTTTTCATACAAAGACCGTTTAGGCTCGCGAGCCTAAACGAGCACAAAGAAATTTTATATTATTATTATTTTATATATGGTATACCTACTATTTAACATTGGCGAGTCGAGCTAGAGCCGAGCTTTGGCTAGTTTGTGCTATCAAAGCTGAGTCGAGCCGAGCCGAGCTCAAGCCCTTGGGTTTCCTTTCGAGCCGAGTTCGAGCTCTAAGTACTAGGCTCGAACCAAGCCGAGCTCGAGCTCTAAAAAATCATGAGAAGCCGAGCTCGAGCCCAGTCAAGCTCGGGCCTGGCTCGGCTCGTTTACACCCCTATCCGTCTGCCATTTGTGCAATACATATAAGTCCTAAATGACGCTTTTTCCGGTCAGAGGCAGCCAAATATTTCTCTACGATCTCATACATTACATAACATTGATGATCACATGGCCACCCAATGCATCTGCTAAATGGCGTAAACCAACCAGTACAACGATAAAGCTATTGGACCCTTCATCATCCACATTTAGCAGCAAGTCCATTAGTGTTTTTATCATATAAATTGGGGCATTTCATGTGGAGTACGTTTCAGCTAATGCTAACAGATTCTTAACTGCTGTTTATTTTGTATCCACCTCAAATTTATCCTTCACATGAAAACCGGGTAAAAACTTGTCAAGTTACAATTTTACCACAACTCCTTTTTAATTTTCATTCTGTTGCTACAACAAATAACTGCCTAACGATAGTTCTGAGTCACAAGGGAGGTTCAAGGGTTCCACTTTGCCTAACGCAGGTCGTGGTGTCCTTCTACGTTGCAAACGTAGAAGGAGGTTCAAGGTTATTTTTCTTGTTTTAGATGCTTTAAGGTTCTGGTTTGAGATGTACTCGAAACCAGAAATAGAAGTTCTAGAGATCCGAGTGGAGAGAAATATTCTTCCACGTGCAAGACCAAAAGAATTAGAAGAGTGAAGTGAGAGTGATTGTGATGGTGTGTCCAGAGCTGAGGAATCAGCCTCTGATTTATAGAGAAAGGGGATCTCCCTAAGGAGAAAGCATCTTGCCTTGAGCCTTGTTGCAACTAAAGGACATCCCACAAATGGTAAGTGGCTGCTATGGACATGCGGTCTGTTGGCTAATGTTACTCCATCAGCTTATCTGTCTTGATCGATGAAAAAGATGACGGGACAAGTCATCTTTTTGACTTAGGATGCTCCTGGTTGTCCGAAGCCTTGTAGGCTTCAACCCTTTAAGCATTTGTTTAGTAATGTTGTATATTTATGTTTGCTTTAGGCTACCCACGTCATCAGCCCCCCAAGTCAGAAGGTTTGATGAGGTAGCTTGAAAGCTTCTGACTGTTTTCCTAGTTTATCCTTTGCTTGAAAGGTTCGAGGGTTCGCTGTGATTTAGGCGGTTATTACTCAGCAGTTTCAATGTTGATTGGACTGTTGATGTGACATCTGGCAGTTCGCTCAGACTAATTACTGCATGTCATTATTATTACGGTTTTTTGAATTAAATAACCGTTTGATTTTTTCTTTTTTAAACCTTTTGTACTTCATTTTTTACTTTACCTTTTTCTTTTCTTCATCTTCATCCTCTCAAACACTTCATCCATCTTAGGGTTTCGTGATTTTTCACCACAGCAGGTTAGTTTTTCTTCTTCTTGCTTTGTTTACTGATCATCCTTTTGAGCATAATGGGCGCTAAAAAGGACATGGCCATTACGTTTTCAACTCTTTCTCAGAAAGAGGTAGAATCGTTTTGTGCCGAATGGGATATTGATTTGTCATTCAAACCTGTGGCTCCTGGTAAAAAACTCTCTGTTTCCGAGTGTCCGTCTGGTTCTATTGCTTTGTACTGTCGTCATTTTGAATTTGCAAACCTTCGTTATCCTTTTTCTGTATTTTTGTTGAATGTTCTTGAGTATTATAGGGTTTCCCTTGGTCAGATCCACCCACATGGTGTTGGCCGTGTTTTACACTTTGAATGTCTTTGTAGATGTAACGACCCTGCCTGACGTGGCCGGGTCGTCGGGTCGGGTTATCGGAGTTACACAGCGGAATCCAGGGTTATAACAGTCTTGTAGTCTTCCAGGATCCACGTCATCATTTCTGTTGGGTTACCTGAACACATGTCAAAAATAGTTTCTGTCAACATAAAGTTGTGTGAGGTCTCGTATTTTATAAAGTGAATGGCCAGTTCGTTTATTTATAATTCTTTTGTAAATATCTTTTATAAATGTGCTTTACGATTCTATATTCTGGAGGGGAACTAGATATTCTATCAATTCGATTATATTTCTATTATTTCGATTAGATTCTATAAGTTGCCATTCCTTTCTATGGTATCACTCTGCTTGTGATAATATATGATTATTTACCCTCTACTCGGGTAACTGGTTCTTGTCCTCTAGTTAGACAAGAAAGGAGATGGCGATACCGTCCAGTACTGTCCTCGTTGTTTCTATTGCCCCTTTCTATAACTTCTATAAATCGTTATTCTTTTATGTAAAGCATTATGTTTTCTAAATGACATGTATTTCCCCTAAAACATTTAATAAAACGGTAAAAGAGGGGAGTTCACGATACTCACAGGTTTGCGTTATATCTTCTAGCTAATCTTCTTATTACAATTATATTTCATATATATATTGATACGTTTAACGCGTGGGCTTGTTAGATTGTAATACTTAGGATATATATCATATATACAATTTATATATATAGAATCCGGTATATATTAGATAGTCCTAAACTCGGGGTTTGGTCAATCTAGGCGAAAAGAAACAAAGCTGGCCTTTACAGCTTGGCACGCGAACCTAATAAGAACTCTAGACATTCTTACCCGAGCTTAGTATATCGTTTTATATATCGAATCTTATATATAAACGTATATATTTTATATATAATTATTAATCTCTTATTATTATTATCAAGTCCGTACGTTACTCGTATTATATATATATACTCGTATAATTCTAATAATATTCCTCGTCTTAGCTATTGGAACCGGGTTCTATTCCGGGTGTTGACCGAGTCACTGAGTCGACTTGGTAACGACTTGTATCCTCCAACTTGATTATCGGTACCTCGCAAATACCATAACCAGTGAGTTAATATCAGCTTATAATATTATATCACCAATTAATTAATAGAGTACAATCAAGTATTGGATCGGAACATAATTACAAACAAAACATAACCGGAACTTATCGGAATATAATCGGGAATCAGTCGGAGACCCAATCCGCCGAGTACAAGATAAGAACAGGAAGACGAGCAGAATTCGATGGAGGTTTATCATTGGAATAGGACTCGGGTTCGGCTATAGATACTGACCGGAGTCAAAACGACCCGATGACCATAGTTTCAAGAATGATTATTACGGCTACCAAGCATAGGGATGGTTGCCGGGTTCACGGCAGTGGCTCGGGTTCTCACAGGAACCATACATCATACACATATCAAATACCAATCGGAGGGTTCATCGATTATAGACCGGAAACAGGAACGTAGGTTCCACCAAACCCATCGAGTACAAGACCCGACTATAACGACAACTCGGTTGACTGTTGGTTCCGTTTATCCGGAACAGAGGACCAGTGAGTTATCAGCGGTTACCAATAGTCCCACTGATGGTTTCCGGTTTGTATCCGTGTGAAGGATTGCAATATCAAAGGTTATCGGCATCAATAGAAAATAAAGGAAAAGGATTTGTTCCGATCAGATTATAACAGAGGTTACCGGTTCATCAATAGATCAGAAGGAAAGGTCACGTGGTTCGGAAATCATCGGACATAAAGGTTTACCGGGTTCCACTTGTAAGGAAAGGATGGATGTGTGGCTTACCATGGGAAGGAGATGGATTCAGGCGGCCGGAGACAATAGCCGGAACAGCAGCGGAGGCGGCAACAGCCGCCATGGCTGTCCGGCGAGTGTGGTGACCGGAGGCAGAGGCGGCGTAAGCCTGCCATGGGTCTCCGGTGAAGGCTTCATGATTCAGAGGATATACATATGTGTGTGTGTGAAATACTTGCAGAGAGAGAGAAAGTAGCGAGAGCCAAGAGAGGGGTGGTTTATATAGATAGATTAATTATGAGGGTGTTTGGCTACGGGAATAAATACTGAGACTCGCGATGATTGGTAACGGTTATAACAATCAAACGAAAGACGTTGGACAACGGGTTATTAGCAGATTAGGAGCGTTTGACCGTAATAATAATAATTCAATAATTATTATTTATATATTCGGTTAAAACGGTTTGTCGAGAGATTCGAACTTGAATAATTAATTTGGATAACCGGGTGGTCAGGTCCGACCCGACCCGTTTAAGAGACACGTAAGGTGACGTAATCACTTTGAGACTTTGGGGTGTTACAATCTCCCCCCCTTAGGAAATTTCGTCCCCGAAATTTGAATGATGTTGTCCTTTATATTCTTTAATCTATAAGGACGTTACTATTAGAACAACAATACTTGTCATCGAGACATAATTGGTTCTTATAGTTTGCGAGGAAATCGATTTTGTATCAATCTAATATTAGAAATGTCAATCTGTATGACTACATCTTGATCATATTTCTAATTACGTTTTAACCTTTCTTGCTATAGTCATATTATTTCAGATACATGGATTATCTGTATTATTTCGATATGGCTATTAAAGGTTCTCGTATTGATACTATAATTCCATCGTTTGATATTCGGATTCGTTTACAATGATGGATTCTAGATAGTTCTCAAGAGATAGATACGGAAGTTCCTTCGTTATTATGATTTGAACGGGATCCGAGCTACTATCTCTCTTATTCGAACTTTAGAATTTACCATCATTGTAATTCCGTTTCTTAAGAGTAGGAATATCCTTTGGTAACTATCGGGTTAATTCTTACAAATTCTATCCTTCACTTTCATCTATATGGTTGATCTCTAGATTACCTCTATTCGTGGATATACTTAGGAGGTTTCTCATATCATTAGACGTATCTTTTCTGAATTCTTAAAGGTACCGGAAAAGACTAATTCATGGATAATTGAGATTTCTCTTAAATCATCTATAATAATCTTTCTAACTATTTCATTGATGATTAACTGCATTGTGTCTAATACATATTAATTGACTTTTCTCATTGTATTATCGTGAACGAGGTCTTTCACAATTCTACAGTCAATATATGTAACTTTCTCTTTATAATCTCAGAATCTACTGGTAACAGTCGTCGTTACGATTCTTTTGACTTTAAAATTCTGAGAACAATGCATCATTTAGTCTTTCTCAAAACCATGATTATCATTCCGGATTTCTATACTTATCATATTAACTATTTCTGTAAAATTCTTTCTTATTTCTAGTTCGGGATTCGATACACTCTTGGTAAAATATTTCTTTATAATATTTCTAGTCGTTTTCGTATAACTTATATTCTTATCTGATAATTTCTTTTAATGTTTATATTCTTATTCTGATAATTATATTTCTTGGCATATCGGATGCCTTTCTATCTTTCAGACATATCGGATGTCTTTTCGATTGATAATTCTTTTTATTTTTCGATTTATATTCTTTTATTTATTCATTTATATTCTTTTATTTCCAAGCAAATACTGATAATATCTATAGCACACACTATAAATTCAGTATTTCTATAATGTATGTTTGCTTGGAATAATTCTTTTCTTATATATATATATATTTATATTCGATTAAAGTCTATATTATTGGTGTCGAGAAACACATTTCGATAGACTTATATATAGGCAATATATCATATCTTCTTAATCCCACTTATTATAAGCAAGGCTTATTTCGTTGAGATATTCGTATAGATAGTTCTTGCCAGAACAGTGATTTCTTATAATAACTCTCATGTAGCTTTTTAACCCGGAACAGGAATTCCGTTATTCCTTGGCCAGAGAGTTTTACTGGAAAAATGAGCATAACTCTATTCATTTTTCGTTTTCACTTTGATTATACCTTGCGAATCTCTACGCGATTCTGCTTGGTATTACTTATTTTTCGATATATTCGTTGGATTCTACCATCTCTGGTTTCCGAATCCATATAGATTTTTATCTGTTATATTCTTTGGAATTTTAACAATTCTTTTATCACTTCTTAAATTTCAAACTTGGTAACACTTGACCGTTTTACCAATTTGATTGTGCGGTAACTCACGTGAGTTTTTATACGAAGTGACTGCGAAGATTTGTTTATAGTAGTATATATCCTCCTAAAGAATCCTGTGACTTAGTGGCAAATGTCCGGATATACCTTCTGTAAGGGTCCGAATTTCCTTTGCCACAGGGATTACACAGAGGACATATAACTAGCTTTGGTTGGCAATTAGAATCAATAAACTGATTTCTTTGATTCGTAGGATTTAACCAATCGATGGTTTCTATTCTGCGAATATATTCTTAGTTGTATTCACGAAGGAATTTCAACAATATTGCCAGTTTTGTGGTCGTATTCTCCACATACGATATGCTGATAGTTCGGATTTATATTTCTTCTTATTATTTATTTTCGTATTAGTTCTCTTAATATGTTCACAACACAACATACTGTGATCTCGATAAACTCCTACTCGAATGTTCCTGTGCCTGTGGCATTTGTAATTATGTTTGCAACCATAATTACTATTCCACCTCACCTAACATTCCAGTATTCGTTTATTTTAATCACAATAGGTATGTGTCCCTTACATATTATTTCGATATTCTGTTCTTTATTTTCTCTTAGATTTGAGATTATATTATTCGAGATAAAACTTGTTGATCTAAGTCTAACGAAATAGACTGTCAATCATTCAAGAATTTGTTCGTGTCAGAAGATATTCAATATAACACTCCAATCTTTTTAATGTCCCCGACTTGTTCGAGTCGTAGGATAAAGATGATAGTTATATTTTCGTATAATCGAGCGAGTGCGAATTCGGCTTCGTCCGACAGATACCAGTGTATGTTGATTACGGAATTTCGAGAATAATATTTTGCCCAAATATTATTTTATTCTGGAAGGGATCGAGGAGGACCTCTAACCGAGATTTTTATATAATTTACGAGTATGAGTTTATAAAACGGAATATATGCTTATCGTTTATATTAAAACAATATCGCGAAATTATATAATCGAACATAGATATAAAATTATACGGAAGAACGCTACTAATATCTATATATATGAATACGAATTGATGAATAAATCTCTATGAAAATAACATTAAATGCGATATAAAATATGTTTCGATAAAATAATACGGTCGTAATTCTTTTGTATAAAAATTCTTGGAAATACTTTATAATAATAATACTGATTCGAGTTTAGTAATAATATTCATTTTCAAAAATAAACTTTATGATTCAAAAGAGTCGTGGTAAAAATTTCTTAATATCGGAAATTCTTAAATTTTTAATAAACAAATTTCTTATTATAATTTGATAAAAATTTAACGTAAAATTCTCAAATATTAAAATTAAAACTTTAAGGTTAAACGAATAAATTTAGATAAAACCTGAGATAGATTCTGGGGTGTTTTTTAAAAATTATCAATACTTGATTTGATAAAAATATTAATCGGAATTTCTTAATCTTTTTAATAAATCGTTATTTTAAAAAATCGGGATATATATATTTTTACAAAAATCGAAATACTGGTTTCGTATAAAAATAGTAATGACTAAGTATAAAATTAATAAACTTTATAGTTATACTGAAAAGATTTAAAATGTTTTAAATAATCGCGGAATATATTTAATCTTTAATTAAATAATCGAAGAAAATTCTTTAAAAACACGATATTTATATGTTTCTAGTATATCAGATTTTATAAAAATTTCGGAAATTACGGTGTAAAAATAATTATTTCTAGAAACTCGAGCATAGGAATGTTCAAGTTGGAGCGTATATTTGTATTTTCTCTTTTTATATATATCGGAATAACCGTGAGGTTAACGATCTAAATAATTATTAAGACGGAAATTTCGGAGAGATGCAACGAGTAATTATAATCAACGAGTTTTTCTAGAGAATGAAATACGATTTCAAACTCTCGTACAAGTCGATTAAAATATCGAAGAATACTTTTGTAATTCTATATCTATTTATATATATACTTCTAAAATTTCTGTCATTTCTTATTTATATCTGGATTTATTTTCTGATTTCTTTTAATATATCTGGTTTCTTTTCTGTATTCGTTCTTATTTCATATGGCCTTAATATCCTGTAAGATTTCCCAGAAATTAATGTGCATATAAATTCACAACTGTGTACAGAATTGTCAATTTATCCCACATAATCATTCTAGTAATTTCTTGTGGTGGATTTGTTTTAATTTCTAATATATAGTTATGGTTCTCATCAACTTTATAATGGTTTTGACATTTAGGTACCCAAAAATTTACTCGACTGATATTTTTCTTTTCTAAACCTGATATCTTAAATATTTCTAATTTATTTTTCTACGCAACATTTCTTTTTAGAAAAACATTCTAGTAGATCCCGGATGACTACAGACTTCAAAACTGTTATAAGTGCCGCTCTGATACCAACTGTAACGACCCTGCCTGACGTGGCCGGGTCGTCGGGTCGGGTTATCGGAGTTACACAGCGGAATCCAGGGTTATAACAGTCTTGTAGTCTTCCAGGATCCACGTCATCATTTCTGTTGGGTTACCTGAACACATGTCAAAAATAGTTTCTGTCAACATAAAGTTGTGTGAGGTCTCGTATTTTATAAAGTGAATGGCCAGTTCGTTTATTTATAATTCTTTTGTAAATATCTTTTATAAATGTGCTTTACGATTCTATATTCTGGAGGGGAACTAGATATTCTATCAATTCGATTATATTTCTATTATTTCGATTAGATTCTATAAGTTGCCATTCCTTTCTATGGTATCACTCTGCTTGTGATAATATATGATTATTTACCCTCTACTCGGGTAACTGGTTCTTGTCCTCTAGTTAGACAAGAAAGGAGATGGCGATACCGTCCAGTACTGTCCTCGTTGTTTCTATTGCCCCTTTCTATAACTTCTATAAATCGTTATTCTTTTATGTAAAGCATTATGTTTTCTAAATGACATGTATTTCCCCTAAAACATTTAATAAAACGGTAAAAGAGGGGAGTTCACGATACTCACAGGTTTGCGTTATATCTTCTAGCTAATCTTCTTATTACAATTATATTTCATATATATATTGATACGTTTAACGCGTGGGCTTGTTAGATTGTAATACTTAGGATATATATCATATATACAATTTATATATATAGAATCCGGTATATATTAGATAGTCCTAAACTCGGGGTTTGGTCAATCTAGGCGAAAAGAAACAAAGCTGGCCTTTACAGCTTGGCACGCGAACCTAATAAGAACTCTAGACATTCTTACCCGAGCTTAGTATATCGTTTTATATATCGAATCTTATATATAAACGTATATATTTTATATATAATTATTAATCTCTTATTATTATTATCAAGTCCGTACGTTACTCGTATTATATATATATACTCGTATAATTCTAATAATATTCCTCGTCTTAGCTATTGGAACCGGGTTCTATTCCGGGTGTTGACCGAGTCACTGAGTCGACTTGGTAACGACTTGTATCCTCCAACTTGATTATCGGTACCTCGCAAATACCATAACCAGTGAGTTAATATCAGCTTATAATATTATATCACCAATTAATTAATAGAGTACAATCAAGTATTGGATCGGAACATAATTACAAACAAAACATAACCGGAACTTATCGGAATATAATCGGGAATCAGTCGGAGACCCAATCCGCCGAGTACAAGATAAGAACAGGAAGACGAGCAGAATTCGATGGAGGTTTATCATTGGAATAGGACTCGGGTTCGGCTATAGATACTGACCGGAGTCAAAACGACCCGATGACCATAGTTTCAAGAATGATTATTACGGCTACCAAGCATAGGGATGGTTGCCGGGTTCACGGCAGTGGCTCGGGTTCTCACAGGAACCATACATCATACACATATCAAATACCAATCGGAGGGTTCATCGATTATAGACCGGAAACAGGAACGTAGGTTCCACCAAACCCATCGAGTACAAGACCCGACTATAACGACAACTCGGTTGACTGTTGGTTCCGTTTATCCGGAACAGAGGACCAGTGAGTTATCAGCGGTTACCAATAGTCCCACTGATGGTTTCCGGTTTGTATCCGTGTGAAGGATTGCAATATCAAAGGTTATCGGCATCAATAGAAAATAAAGGAAAAGGATTTGTTCCGATCAGATTATAACAGAGGTTACCGGTTCATCAATAGATCAGAAGGAAAGGTCACGTGGTTCGGAAATCATCGGACATAAAGGTTTACCGGGTTCCACTTGTAAGGAAAGGATGGATGTGTGGCTTACCATGGGAAGGAGATGGATTCAGGCGGCCGGAGACAATAGCCGGAACAGCAGCGGAGGCGGCAACAGCCGCCATGGCTGTCCGGCGAGTGTGGTGACCGGAGGCAGAGGCGGCGTAAGCCTGCCATGGGTCTCCGGTGAAGGCTTCATGATTCAGAGGATATACATATGTGTGTGTGTGAAATACTTGCAGAGAGAGAGAAAGTAGCGAGAGCCAAGAGAGGGGTGGTTTATATAGATAGATTAATTATGAGGGTGTTTGGCTACGGGAATAAATACTGAGACTCGCGATGATTGGTAACGGTTATAACAATCAAACGAAAGACGTTGGACAACGGGTTATTAGCAGATTAGGAGCGTTTGACCGTAATAATAATAATTCAATAATTATTATTTATATATTCGGTTAAAACGGTTTGTCGAGAGATTCAAACTTGAATAATTAATTTGGATAACCGGGTGGTCAGGTCCGACCCGACCCGTTTAAGAGACACGTAAGGTGACGTAATCACTTTGAGACTTTGGGGTGTTACAGTAGAGCCCTAGGGTATGATCCCACTCTATTGATGTTCAGGCGATTTTTTCGCCTTGCCAAGAATGGTGACTGGTTCACCTTCGAGGGGTCATCAGTGGAGACTAACCTTCTTTCTTCCCATGTTACGACGGTTGGTCAATGGAAGAATAGGTTCTTTTGGGTGTCTGATTCTATTTTCCCTTTTAAGCCTGTGTGGAGGCATCCTGAGGCCGTTCTTAATGAAGGGGAACCCTCAGAGTCTGAACTAGATGATACCTTCCTAACGACTCTTAGAACCTGTCCTTCAAGGCTTCGTCCATTTGCTGAACCCTTCTTAGTATTATCCGGTGTTAGCACTCGTTGGGACAAGCCGGATAGAGATCCTGTTGTGATGAAGGATGGTCAGGGTATGAATTTTGTTTATTGTTGATTTCTTTTGCTTTCTTTGTTTCTTCCTTATGCGTTCTGTTTTTTGCAGTTATGTCGGCTCTTGACTTTATCAAAGGTGATGATGCTTCGGGCGTTGTATTTTCTGATGCTGAAGCAGCAGATGGGGAAGATGCACTGACCAAATATCAGAAAGGGAGGTATGATGGGACCAACTATGTTGCTGTCCCTAATGTGAAGGGTTTTGCTAAAGCCAGTTCTTCCAAGGCTTCAACAAGGAGGTCAAGCAGGCGGCTTTTGAAGGCTGCTAAGCCTGCTGATCCTTCTGAAGCAGTGACGGTTAGTGATGATATTGAGGATTCTGAAGATGAGCAAGATCAGACCATGGATGATGTTCCTTTGGATGCTGTTGTTAAGAAAGGTAAGGGTAAAAAGGTGAAGGTTGGAGTGGTGAAAGAAACGGATGTGTCAGCTAGCTTTGATGAGGAAGGTCTGTATGTTCCTGGGTGGAACGTGAAGTCTAGTGACAACTTTAAGTCTTCGGCTATTTGTGAGGAGGTTCTTGCACACTTTGCTACTCCTGGTGCCAAGGCTTGTCTTGAGGGTTTGGATGATGATGCTCTGCTGGCAAAGATGATGGTGGGTACCTGTAACCTTGCTGCTATGCTTCCAGAGGGGATTAGTAGGTTTAGGAAGGTTATGGGTAAGTATAGTGACTTTGCCAAGAAGAAGAGGGAGATGAAACAGTCCATTGCTGACATGAAGAAGGATGTTGAGGAGTATGCTAAGAAGGAGGTTACTTTGATTTCCCTTATTGATGAACTGAAGAAAGGGCATGAGGCTGAGATTGCAAGGCATGAAGCTGCTATTCTTAAGGTGGAGGCAGATCAATTGGCTTTGGAAGCAGAGAAAAAGGCTTTTGAAAGTGAAAAGAAGGGGTTGGAGGCTTCCCTTGCTGCTGCCCAAAGTGATAACAAATGGCTGATTGAAGAAGGATTTCAGCAAGTCGTTACCTACCTTCTTCATTCCACCGAATTCAACTCTGCCCTTGGGGAGGTATATACCAAGCTTTTGACCCATGGTAAGCATGCTGGTTTTGTTGCAGGGTTTAAAGCTCATGAGTCTGGCCAAGTTTTGGAAGAATCTCCCTTTTATCAGCCTGACTCCTTGGATGTTTTTAAGGAGACTGTCCTTAAGATGGAACACTCCAGCTATCCTTATGTTGCACAAGTCTCTTCCTACTATGGAAAACCCTTGAAGGAGCTGAAAGAATTGAAGCCTGCTGGTTTAAACGAAGTTGTTTCTGCAAAGGTGCTTCAATCTGTTTCAAGGAAGAGGGCACATTCTGGTGATAGTGAAGAGACGTTGGATGTGGCTGAAACTTTTTCCAAGGATGCTAGTGTTGAAGCTTCTGAAGCTGGACTTGTGGAGAAGGTTCCAAAGAAAGGGAAGAAGGCAAAGAAGGCGAAGGTGGTCAAGGTAGTGAATGAGGATGAAGCCTCTAAGCCTTCGGAGTCTGGTGGTGATGTCTGAACTTCCCATTCGTAGCTTTCTTAGCATCTTGGTTTGTTAAAACAATTAACTTTGTGTTTGTGTTTCTAAGTACTTTTTATCTTTTGTTGGAACCTTCAATGGTTCCTTGGTGGTTATGGGCTGTAGCCCTTTGAACGATTATGCTACTTGTTGGCTTTTGTTGAAAGCCTTTAAATGTTAAGTCTTTGTGGCTGGTGTTTAAGTTTTATTGTTGTTTTTCTGTTGTCATTTATGTTTGTCTTTGCTGTTTGGGAATGTTTATCCGGTAGCACCTTCAAAGGTTGAATGCTGCAGTCATTCATCCTTAAGGTAGTCTAGGCAAACATGTCACCATCTATCCTATATACAACACTTAATCAAGTGTTTTCGATATATTTTCGTAAGTTTGTTTTCTAAACTTAAGGAACGATTGGTGTAGGTTGTTCAAACCTGTCTATGAGATTCTTAAAAGTGTTTTTTGTTTATCTCATGGAGTAGGATTGATTTAGGAACTCACCCCTTATATAGGTCCGTTTATCCCTCGAACCTATTGAGCGATATGGCCTGGGAGCTCATCCCCTTACATGGTCTCTACCATGGAGTTTCTTGCAAGGTTCTCAACCTGAACTTAGGATAGAAAGACAAAGTTTCTAAAAGAGGATCAAATGATCCTTTCATTCATTAGATGGGATAACATTACATCATTTGGAAAAGAACAACATTTTGTTACAACTTAAACAAAGAACCTTTTGAGGTTCTTGCCGTTCCAGTGACGGGGGAGTTTTTTGCCTTCCATGCTTGCCAGTTTATAGGATCCCCCTTTGTGGGATTCTAGGATAGTGTATGGGCCTTCCCACTTGGGTCCTAGCTTCCCTTGACTTTCCTTCTTGCTTGCTTCGTTGTTTCTCAAAACCAGGTCGCCAGGCTTGAATCGTTCGTGCTTAACTCTGGCGTTGTAGTAGGACTCCATCTTTTGTTTGTATTGAGCTTCACGGATTGCTGCTGAGTCCCTTGCTTCTTCCAGGAGATCAAGGTTAAGCAGTGATTCTTGTTCATTTGCCTGGACATCGACATGAAAGGTTCTTGGTGTGGTGATTCCGATTTCAGCAGGTATTACTGCTTCAGATCCAAAGGTAAGGCTGTAAGGCGTTTTCTTATTGCTTGTCTTCTCAGTGGTTCGAATTGCCCAGAGAACGCTCGGCAGTTCTTCCAACCAGTTTCTTCCTTGTCTGCCTAGTCTAGCCTTGATCCCTTCAACCACACTCCTATTCATTCTTTCGACTTGACCGTTCGACTGGGGGTAGGCCACAGAACTGAAGACTTGGGTTATCCGGTACTCCTTGCACCAAGCACTGAATGGTTTCTCTGCAAATTGCTTGCCGTTGTCCGTCACAAGCACCCCAGGTAGGCCATACCGGCAAATGATGTTTTCCCAAACGAAGTCAATTATCTTTTTCCCGGATATTTTCCCCAAGGGCTTCACTTCTTGCCATTTTGTGAAGTAATCTACTGCCCCCAATAAGAATTTAACCCCTCCTTTTGCTGGTGGGAAGGGTCCAACGATATCCATTCCCCATTTGTAGAATGGCCAAGCTGAATTAACAGGCACCAAATCATGCTTGGGACTTTTGGGGACTGGGGCGTGAAGTTGGCAGGCTTCACATCTTTTCAGCTGTTCTGATGCATCACGATGCATGGAGGGCCAGAAATATCCCAGGTTCATAAGTTTTGCCACAACTGACCTTAGACCACAGTGGGCTCCGCAGATTCCTTCATGAACTTCCTTAATCAGGTACTTGCTCTGTTCGGGTCCGACACATCGGAGCAGTGGAGCTAGATACCCTTTTTTGTAAAGCATCTCATCTTGTATGGTATACTGCTTCGATTTGTTTCGGATCCTTTCAGCTTCAACAGGATCCCGTGGTAGTTCTCCCTTTTGAAGGAACCTTACAAACGGAGTCATCCAGTTTGGTTCATTTTCAGTGATGACGTCTTGGACTTCCAACTCTAATATGACAGGATGCTTGATTACCTCAACCAATACTTTCTTAGTGAGGTGAGCAAAGGTTAACGAGGCGAGCTTGCTTAGCGCGTCAGCCTTTTTGTTGTGAGACCTTGGAACCTGCTTGATCTTGCATTGTTGGAAAGTGTTCATGATTTCCTTGGCTTTCTCTTTGTATTTTTTTCATGTTGGGTTCTTTGGCAATGTAGCTATCGTTCACTTGGCTAGAGACCAGTAGTGAATCGGTGAACACTTGAAGCTTGTGAACCATCATCTTTTTTGCAAGCTTGAGTCATGCGATCAGAGCTTCATATTCGGCTTCGTTGTTTGTTGTCTGAAATTCCAAACGAAGGGCATATGTGAATTCTAACCCTTCAGGACTGATTAACATAAGACCAGCTCCCGAGCCTTCAACGCTGGAAGCTCCATCTGTGTAAAGCTTCCAGGCTTCAGGATCGAGAGGTTCGTCCATGGTCATGTTAACCTCAGCAGTTTCTACCCTTGGAATTTCAGCAATGAAATCAGCAAGTATTTGTGCTTTTATTGCTTTTCTCGGGACGTAGGTGATTTTGTGTTCACCTAGCTCAACGGACCACTTGGCTAGTCGTCCCGAGGTTTCAGGCCTTTCAAGCACATTCTTGATTGGTTGGTCAGTGACTACTTGAATAGGATGTGCTTGAAAGTACCTTCGAAGCCTTCTGGCCGTTTGTACCAGGGCCAAGGCTAATTTTTCCAAAGGAGGGTACTTGACCTCTGCTAACTTTAAGGTTTTACTGAAGAAATAAACGGGTACCTGGGCTTTTTCTCTTTCGATAGTGAGAACAGCGCTGAAGGCTTCTTCAGTGACTGAAAGATAGACAAAGATCGTTTCCCCTGCTTCAGGTGCTGCAATGGTGGGAAGGGAAGCCAATTAATGTTTCATAGCGTTGAAGGCTTCTTCAGCTTCTTCTGTCCACCTGAAGTTCTTTTTGTCAGCACAACCTTTGAGGGTCTTGAAGAAAAGAAGGGATTTTTCAGCAAGTTTCGACACGAAATGCTTCAAGGCGGCAAGCTTGCCGTTCAAGCTTTCCACTTCTTTCTTGGTTTGTGGTGACTTCATTTTGAGGATGGCTTGAACCTTGTTCGGGTTAGCTTTTATGCTTTGTTTTCCTACAACATGACCCAAGAATTTCCCTTCTTCAAAACCGAAGGAACACTTGATGGGATTTAGTTTCATGTTGATCTTCTTGAGATTGTTGAAGGTTTCTTGTATATCTTCAAGCATTTCATCCTCAGTCTTGCTTTTGATAACCAAATCATCCACGTATGCTTCCATGTTCCTACCAATTTTTTCGGTAAAGGCTTTGTCAACCAACCTTTGATAGGTGGCACCTGCATTTTTTAAGCCGAAGGGCATCTTTTTATAACAAAAGATACCCTTGTCAGTATGGAAAGCAGTCTTTTCTTCATCTTCCTCCTTCATTTGTATTTGGTGATAACCTTTATAGGCATCCAAAAAGCATTTGAAGGGGAAACCTGTTGAAGGGTTAGCTTGTAAGCATGCATTATGTGAAAAGAAACAAATTTGGGAGGTGTTGAATAACTTAAAAGTTGTTTTTAGGTTCAAAGGTAACCTGTCAACGAGTCAACTTTCAAATCCACCTCCGGTAAAGGGTAGCAATCCTTTGGGCAAGCTTTATTGAGGTCTTTGAAGTCTATGCACATCCTCCATGAGTCGTCAGGTTTCTTAACCATCACTGGGTTTGCAACCCAGGATTGGTATTTGACCTCTCGGAGGATTCCTGCTTCGACCAGTTTGTCAACCTCCTGGCAAGCTGCTCTGCTTCGTTCTGGTGCAAGGCTTCTTTTCTTTTGCACTATTGGTTTGATGTTTTGGGGAATTTTGAGTTCATGCTCAGCAATATCACGTGGGATCCCTGTCATGTCACTGGGACACCAAGCGAAAACATCTACATTGTTTTTTAGCAACGCTTCAAGCTTTGAGAGAATTTCCCTAGGAAGGGCTGTGTTTACCCGTGTCCTTTGATCAGGGTATTTATGATTGATGCTAAGACCGAGTTTGCTTTGTTCTTCAACAACCGTTAGCACAGAGGCTGATGGTTGGAGGGTTCCTACTCCTTCTTTGGTGGGGAACTTGGCACTCTTCCGGCATGATGACATCGTAACTGGATGGTAGGTCTAAGACAATGAACGTCAACGGTTCAGTTCTTCGCATTTGCCCATCGGAGAAAGTCACATTGAGTACCATCTCGCCCAAGGGTTTGATGGGAATGTCAGCTATGCCTTTGATGGCAGCTTCGGCTGGCTTGAGCGTGGAGCGTTCTTCATGGCTTAGAAGGTTGAAGTATTTTGCAAACATGATTTCAGTAGCAGCTCCGGTGTCTATGTAGGCTTTTTGTGTTTGACGTGAACCCACAAGGGCTTCAAGGACTAGTGGATCACAATGTTTTTCTTTGTTGGTACAAGGGAAGTAGATGCCTTGACATTCCCAATCCTCCAACCTCTGTCGTTTGCTTGGCGCTTCACTTTCAACAAACACCATGGCAACATCTTTCTTCTTGCCATCAGCTATGTTTTCTTTGACACCTTTAACCAAGTGGGCTAGTTCGCCAGATCTAACTGCTTCTTCGATCCTCTTCTTAAGCTGGAAGCAGTCGTTGGTGTGGTGTCCCTTTTCTTCGTGAAACTCACAATACTGGTTGGAGTTTTCGTTTCTTTTGCTTTTAGGCAAGGGACGAGGTGGTCTAAAGGTGTGTTTGACTTCTTCCGTGGCTAGAATTTCTTGAGGAGTTTTGGAGAGGGCTGTAAAGTTTATGTTTCTGTCTTTGCTTGGAGGGTTCCTGCTTTCCGACCTTCGAGGCTCAGATCTCCTGGATCTGTTGTCGTAGGTACCATAGTTTCCTCTTTTCCGACTAGGGCTGTTGCTTCTCCTGTTGGAAGCCCTCTTTCTTTGCTCCTTTATGTCTACAGCCTCCTCTCCTCTGATGTGGGCCTCGGCTCTTTCCAAAGCCTCTTTAAGGGTTTTGGGGAGACTTTTGTTAAACTCCCTGGTGAGGTATTTTGAGTTGATGGCATTCATGAACCCTGCAACCTTCATCTTTTCATCTGCACCAACGTAGGTAAGACCTTCTTTTTTGTACCTCTCAATGAAATTCTTCAGGCTTTCATCATCTTTTTGCTTTATCTGGAAGATGACGGTTGCATCCTTGACACATCTTCTCTGTTGTGAAAAGTTGACTAGGAATCCTTTGCCGAGTTCATCAAAGGTTCGGATGCTTCCAACCTTCAGGCCATTGAACCAGATTCTTGCAGATCCAACAAGGGTTTGCATAAACATTAAACAACACTCAGGATCACCCCATTTTTCGATCCGAGCTGCCCCTGAGAAGATCTGAAGGTGATCTTCTGGATCATCAGAACCATCATATGTTCTTATATGAGCTGGCATCTTTAGCTTGTTAGGAAAGTCATAATCTGCTATTTCTGGTGAGAAGCAAGATAAGCTGTTCGGCTTGTAGGGTGGGTTGACAGGGTGTTCTGTCCTGTTGTTGGTCATTCCGACCGGAGTCCCCTGTTGAGCAGCGATGGCTTGACTGATAAGCTGCTGCCAAGGGAAGTTAGCCATCACTTGTGATATCATATAGGGCATGAGGTTAAAACCTTGGAGGTTTTCGGTTGTGGCCACGTTGCTAGTCACCATGGGGATGCTCATGGAAGCGTTCCTAGCCATGGGGAGCGAAGCCATGGCTTGATCCCATGAAGTGGCTACCGGTGGTGGGACACTGGATATTGGTGACTATAGAAGCTGATCCAGGGTGACTTCATGCCCAAGTGGTGTGCCAGTAGTGGCAGCTTGGGTGGTAAACAGTGGGAAAGCGGTGGGGCTGGACCTTGTCTCATGCTGAGAAGTGGAGAATGTGTTGCTGGGGCCAGCGTTACTGCTTCCGAGTCGTGGTCTATGACTGTAGGTGGCATTTAGAGGAGGAGGAGGCCCCGGTGAGAGTGACACCTCTTCTTTCTCGCCATAGTCTAGACGGAGGCGGACTCCTTTATCCCTTTCCTTCATGACGTACTGGTTCAAAAGGGATCTAAGCTGCAGGAAGTTTCTTTCCACTCCTTCAGGGGTAAGATCTATACGTTGGGGAGTCTGTGCAAGATCAGGGAGAGGAGAAAACACCCCTGAACGAGTGGGAGGTGGAGTCTGTAAGCTTGTTGTCCCATGATGTGCAGGTGGGGACTAAGTTCTAGCTGGAGTGCCTCCTGGAGTGGAAAAAGACACAGATCTGGCTGGAGAAGTCTGATCTGTGCTTGGAGAGATCTGGTTGACTTCCTCTTGGGACTCAGGGTCAGACATGGAGAGAGTTGGAGCTACACAACTGATTTTTGTAAAGGCAATGGCGTAGCCCCACGGTGGGCGCCAACTTGTTGCTACAACAAATAACTGCCTAACGATAGTTCTGAGTCACAAGGGAGGTTCAAGGGTTCAAGGGTTCCACTTTGCCTAACGCAGGTCGTGGTGTCCTTCTACGTTGCAAACGTAGAAGGAGGTTCAAGGTTATTTTTCTTGTTTTAGATGCTTTAAGGTTCTGGTTTGAGATGTACTCGAAACCAGAAATAGAAGTTCTAGAGATCCGAGTGGAGAGAAATATTCTTCCACGTGCAAGACCAAAAGAATTAGAAGAGTGAAGTGAGAGTGATTGTGATGGTGTGTCCAGAGCTAAGGAATCAGCCTCTGATTTATAGAGAAAGGGGATCTCCCTAAGGAGAAAGCATCTTGCCTTGAGCCTTGTTGCAACTAAAGGACATCCCACAAATGGTAAGTGGCTGCTATGGACCTGCGGTCTGTTGGCTGATGTTACTCCATCAGCTTATCTGTCTTGATCGATGAAAAAGATGACGGGACAAGTCATCTTTTTGACTTAGGATGCTCCTGGTTGTCCGAAGCCTTGTAGGCTTCAACCCTTTAAGCATTTGTTTAGTAATGTTGTATATTTATGTTTGCTTTAGGCTACCCACGTCATCACATTCAAATTCAATTCTTCTAACTATTAATAATCCAATATATTTGACTAGTGATTATGCTGTGTTTTCCTTTCATTAGCTTGTTGCCTGTTTGAGTGACACTATCATAAATTGGTCTACCTATTTTGAGTGTGAAGATTACCATGTTTTATATATTAATGTATTGTTATTCTTATTTTATACATAAATATAAAATCAATAATACACATAAATTAAAGTTCATTCATAAATTGGTCTACCCATTTTAGTCGTGACACTATCATTCATAAAATACGATAGCACAAAATTTTATTGCGAGCCGTATATTATGCTTAATTATTGGATTAAGTCCGTCCGTTGTGGTGCGCGACTGGATCTGCGCGAACGAGCTCGCCAGCCACATGGATCGCCGGTACCACAACACCCCCACTCGAAAGGTCCCGCGAGCGAGCCCAAGCTACCACACTCGCGTGTGGTAGCGGAGAATTATTTGTAAAAAAAGTAATATTTATATTTATTAATTTGGTAAAAAAAAATACTCGCTCACCTCTAGCCACAACAGGATTAAGCTATCAACCCATGGTCGCGAGCCAGTGCCACATCAACGCCTACATGGCAAAATATTATTCGATAAATCATTCACTCACCTCTACCCACAACGGATAGTCTAATAAACATTACTAAACTAATAAGATTAACAAGATTCCTAAACACATGAATATAAACGGTAAGTTGTATGAGGCTGGAAGGTGTGGTCACACCCCACTCCATCACCACCATCCCGTGGAGCCACTACCCACTTAGCATCTCCACACATTCATGTCCCCGATACCCTTTAGCCTAAAATGGTAAAGGACATGTAGTGAACCTTACCATTTAACTTGTATTTAAAAACCGTTCAATGAACCGGCAGCGCTGCTGGTTTGGAGGTTGGACCGATTGTATCTGACTTAAAAATAAACTTCATAATATTTTTAAATATGTGTATAATATAAATCTAAATATTATATCGTTGTTTGTGTTTTAAAAAGAACATAAGAGCTATATAAAAAACAAAATAATGAAAATATATTTTTGAAAAATAATTAATTTAGATATCGAAAAATATAACACTGTCTATTTATACATTGACAATACTTTCATACGTGTGCGAAAGGTCTCAAGTTTTAATCTTATAATTTAGAAAAAAAAAAAAAAAGCTCGCAAAAAGGAAAAAAAAACATGTGTTTTCTCAAGGCCAGTTCAACTTCAACATGTCCAAAATAAGTTAGTCCAACCGGTGTCAGCTCAACCCATACCAACTTAGCCGGTCGAGGGTCTGCTTTTAGATATGACCCGTCGTCTGGTCCATGTTTTTTTAACTAACTTTTAATCTATTCTCAAAAGACAATAACAAATGAATAAGTGTTTTTCTTCTTTTTATCAACCGCTTAAACAATGACAAAAACAAAAACTCGTCTATGGTAAACCTTCCATCCTCTTAAATGTTGAGTCACCTACAAAAGAGGTGACGACGGTTAATACACTTATACTTTTTAACCATCGTCACCTCTCTAGTCGGCAGCCACAATAGAAGTAACATGTAAAAAAAAACTATATAGTTTTACATGTTATATCCACAAGTACCTTAAATATCCCTAACATGTATTGGTATCCATCAGTGGGCTAGGGACCTTACCTTGACCCTGCTCAAGCCTAAAATTGTAACAGCTGAATATTTGTGTATGCAAGAAATGTCATGACACTAGAGCTAGACCTTGCATACACAATGTTTGTTTGTGACTTTGTGTATTGCGCATACGCAAGTATATCTCTACGTGCGTATGCAATATATGTGTATTTACATACGCAGGTATTTAAGTATTTGAGTATCTAACACAAACATAGAAACTGCAGGGATTTGAGTATTTCTATAGATAACCATTTCAATGTTTTAACGTGTTAACACCTAAACATAAAATTGGAATCCTGAAACAACAAAACATACATAAACATAGCATAACCATGACCATCAGTTGCTTGACGGCGTAGAGGATGTTAATGGTGGGTCGCGACGAAACTCCTTGACCACTGCAGCAAGTGCCTCGGGGTTTACACCAAGGTCACAGAGGGCAATGAGCACAGAAAGGGTGTGACGATCTAACCCTGTATCAAGAATATTAGACATCTGAAAAACTAACTCAAGCGATTCCTTTGCAGTGCGTGCAGCATCTTGATCCATGAGAACACGAAACTTATAAAAGAAAGTGCTGCAAATTACAAAATCGAACTTTGAATTAGTAACACGACAATTTAACAGAAATACTTTGACCAAAAAAGTCAAATTATATTTGACAGAAATCGATATGCCACAATACAATATCAAAAGACCAATTAGCTGAAAACGAAAATATTAAACAGCAAAAAAAATAAAAGAAATCCTCTCAGTGTTCTAAATATCGTAATTCACTTTGATTTCTAATTGTAATATCAACCCCGAAACATCATATTATGGATGTTACTGCATTGTTGAATGTCATCATTATTTATAAATATTTCTGATCAAACGAAGAATGAAAGTAAATCAAACTTTAAAACAATTTACATTACAATTGAACAATAAGATCACTGTTGAGAAGTAATACTTTCCAAATAGCCATTGCAAATCCTTCACAAATTACGCTTTAACAGAAATCATAGTTATGAACATGAATGATTTAACCAAAAAAATTAAAACAAAACTCAATTTGACATATATCCAGGGGCGAAGCTTGGTTTGCCAATCTGGGGGGGGGGGGCTCAATTTTTTTTCGCTTGGTGGTGCCAAATCAGCGGGGTCCGGACTAAACCCAGACTAAGATGTAGACAACCTTACCTCTACCCCTAAGAATAGAGAGGTTGCTTCCAGTGAGACCCCCGGCTCGATGTGGTTTGGTATCAAGCCTTGGACATAAGGCACAGAACACTTAGCAATCGGGACAAACCCGATCAGTGCATGTACCCCATTGTCTTTTGGCTATCCACGCCACCACATGATGCATCATTAACCGTCCGTCGTTTTTAACGTTATTTTCACGAAATTAGTAAAATCACGTTAAAACTAGTGCAACTTTACTCTTGCCCCCCAAGGGCCACACATATATACATTTTATGCGCACACCGTAAGGGCCACACAGACTAAATTTACATACGAAAATCGCAAATACCCACTACTGCGCCAAAAACCAGGGGGCCAGGGTCACCCCTGGCCCTCAAAATGCTTCGTCCCTGCATATATTGATGCACAACAATGCAAAATCAAAAGACCTATTAGCAAAAGCAACGAAATCCTCTCACTGTTCAAAATATCGTATTGGCATTGCACTTCGATTTTTATTTGTGATATCAACCCACGAAATATCATAATATGGATTTTACTGCATCTTTGAACAAAAGGCATCATTATATTCGTAAAAGTTTCCCATCAAACGAAGAACATTGAACAAATATACATGACAATGAGACATGAAGATCACTACAGCCATAACAAATCCTTCACAGAATTGCCCTTTTAACAGAAATAAATATTATAAACATGCCGAGTTAGACCAGCGGTCGCAATAAATCAATTTCAATTCGACATATATCATACGCGGTAATGCAAAAAAGCCAAAATCATCAAAAACATCAAATTGCAATAATATAAATTTTACTGTATCTTTAAGCACACATATCATTCCATTCATAAAAAAGTCCGATAAAACAAAATGTCGAAAGTATATCAAACTTTGAAACAAAATTCATGACTATTACACATCAAGATCACTACTTTCCTAATACCCATTGCAAATCCTTCAAGTATTACCCTTTAACAGAGCTAAATATTATTAACATAAACAGTTGACCATAAAAGTCAACACAAGTCTCAATGAAAAAAAATCAAGAAGCCAATTTGCTGAACATAATAAATTACATAATAATATGGATTTTACTGCAACTTTTTGAAAAGGGTGTCATTATATTTGTATAAATTTCCAATCAAATATAGAATGGAAGTGTTATTTCAATCATATTGACCAAACCCACAACAGATATAGGGCCAATTTTGATGGGTTATTTACAAGATTCGCAAAGAATTATGAAATTAAATACAAAATTAATAGATCGTAAGAAAATAATGAGTTGATTGATATTGAGAGTGAAGGAAGTGATTACCTGAATGATGCTTCTTCTCGATTGGGGAGATAGGGTTTTAAATTTTGGGGGAGGAAAGACTAAAAATAGATTAGGATATGTTATCTTTTTTCAAATTATCTTTTTTAAAGGATTAAAAATATTATTTGTAACGACTAAGGAGCTGTTTGGTAGCCTCCATTCAGAGGCTACCTCTTAATGGTCCGTAGCCTCTGAATGGTTAAAAGGTAACCTGAAGTCTGAATGGTTAAGAGGCAACCGTTAAGATGTTACCTCATAACTGTTCACACTTAAGATTACATCTTAACCATTAAGAGACTATGAATCATTTAGATGTAGCCTCTTAATAGCCATTCAGAGGCTACCAAACAGCCCTTAAATGTTAATACTTGTGGAGTCTCGTGAGTGATAAAATTGTATATGAAAAGCCAAAGGTTTTACGACAATGTGCCTAGTGTGGGTGTCCCTCGAAACTTATGGTGGGATGGGTAAGAAGTGATGTTTGCGATTGCGGGGGTATGCGGGTTTTTGCCTATGATGTACTTGGGTGGCAGGGCTTTGTTGGACGTTAAAAGAAATACTTGTAGCTGGTTAAAAAAATATAGGAAATTTGATAAGGTTGATGAAACCAAAACATGGCATAATCTCCGTTATTAATCCGTTAAATTGATCATTTGACTCGGTTTTTCTCGCAGGTTTGGTTTGTCGTTTTTCAAAATCGTAGTTACCTGTTTGGTCTTTTTTTTCTTTTGTCAAAACTGACTGAACCGGACTTTGAACACTTCTACTCATATCAATCTCTCTAATATCTTTTTCCCTTGTCTATCTCAACCCTCGTTGCTACAGATCACCGTCGCTAACCCACATGAATTGTTGTCCGCCTCCCTACCTATATTTTCTCTTCATTACTCACTATTTACAAATGCATTTAAAACCCTAGATCAAAGATTATAAAACTTGGATTGCACAAGATTTAGGCTTCAATGAAGAACAAGTAATGGTCATATTAGGGCTAATTGGTTTGATGATTTGTTACACAAATTACAGATCTATCTAAAACTTTTGACTGTGGTTTGGCTATAATGTAAAACCGATACACGGGTTTTGCAATTCAATTTACATTAAGGGCTTCCATTTGTTTTTTGCTTCATTGATACGCAGGTTTGTTCTTTACGGTTAATGGTGGTTTAGTGTTTGTTTGATTCTCATTGTGTTTCTTTTGACCACTTTGCTTCATTTGGTTAACCGACTGACCATTAACTAAAACATTTGACCATGGCTATCTAAACCAAGTGACAACCACTAGCTCTTCATGTACATATGATGCCATTATATTTTGGTGTTTTACTTACACTTGATGTTGCACATTTGAGGGGTTACAGATGGTCGCGGGCTTTTTAAAGAAAAGATCAAAAAGTAGTTTTGATGATTAAATCAACCAAGTGACAATTGAAAAGTTTTAATTGTTAAATTAAACCAAGTGAAATGAAACATCCTATTTGAAGTGCAAGGGATGTTGTTTCAGTATTTTACGTTTGTACATGGTATTGATATAAGAGGATTCCTAGTTTCATTGTAACACATATTCATCCATCATTGGTTACATGGATTTTGCATATATATCTATGTTACCTTATTAAGGAGGAGAGATGACTACATTAGTAATTTCCTATGTTTTTTAAGATGGCATATGAAAAGTTTAGTGCTTCACACCCAAAATGTCATGAAATTTTTCCCAATAATACCCTTCTATGCAAAATCCTCTTGTACATCCCCTCTCCTACTTATTATTTATTACATGGAGCAACTTTGGTGAATTCATATGTGTATGTCACGTATGAAACAAAACGTAAAGTTATTTGGCAAAGTTGTTTGTATCATTTAATAGTATATATCGTTAAGTGGTAGGCGTGACCAAAGTGTTACGTGTGAGGTAGTGTAGTCTTGAGAATAAATGTATTATGGAACTAACCTTACGAGTTGTTGAATGGATTATTACTAGAATCCACCTAAAATCAATTTATTTCAATAATTCGTACGGATATTATTATACTTTAGTTGAGATAAGAATAATTATCTTATGTTGTTACAAGTATTCGTTATTTAATATATCATTTAAATAAAAAGTTTTCGATGAATTTTACGTCTTAATGAATTGATACAATTTGATGTAGTTTTTAGACCCGCCGCAACGCGCGGGTTACCAACTAGTACTACATTAGAAAGGAGGAGACATGGGCAAAAATGTTCAAATTGTCCAAAGTTAAGATTGTATACCAATAGTTTCTTTACAATTTTTTAAATTTTACCACTTTTCTTACCTAAATGTCCATGGGGTAACTTTATTTTATTAAATTCTAAAAAATTCACAATCAAGTTATCCTTCATTATTTTTGTATCTACATTGGATTATTACATCTTCCTATGGGGTAACTTTATTTCATTAAATTATCAAAAATTCACAATCAAGTTATCCTTCATTATTTTTATATCTACCTTTGTGATACACCCTTGTTTTTACTCCTTACCCACTTGATAAATGCTTAGTTAATAATTATTGTATGTACATGTCTTAGGATCAATTATATGTAAATTAATGAGAAGCACATGGAATTTGTAAGTTACTATACAAAAGTCCGATTGAGTTCACATCTTCTTTCACTACAATAAACTTATTTTTGCTCCTGACCCTATGATTTAAATATGTTAGTATTAGTTGTTTGTTCTAGCACTTGAAACATGACTTCAAATGATGGCAAACAAAGCAAACAAAGTGTTAGCGATGTTGATGCTTTTGATTCTCTCATCATCAATAAGGTCCCTCAATTTTTAAGTAGTTAAACAGAAAGCAAAATATTTTTTTTTATCCTTATGATAGTGTAGGGCTAAAACAGTGAAACCTACCTATATGCTTTGAGTTTTTAATGTTATATATTTTTTAATTTGGTTTATTGACACTATTATATTTAGAGGTTACATTATTTACAAGTAGTATTTTACGGTTTTACCCAAATGGGTTCACAAAGGAATAACTTGCTCAAATTCCTCATAACATATACATATTTTTACCCAAATGTATATTTTTAATACTCCAAAAAGAAATATTATTCTTGGCAATATTATGTGTTTGTTTACAATCATATAATCTAAGTCCTTGAACAATGCATTTGAAGTACACTTTGGTGATCTTCTTTTTGTATTAGCAATATTGCGAGTGAAGAAGGACATGCTATCTCTTCGAAAGGCGAAAAAGACTCAGTTAAAATACATACAAAATACTTGTGTCTGATGCATATTATGTTCCTACCGCGTATTGTTGACTCTACCGCAACATGCGGGTTACCCACTAGTAAATACTTAAATATTTATAATATATCACACCCTTACGTAGTAAATTCCATGGATACAACATTAGTTACATCAACATGGTGTAGTTGTAGACTTGTACTAAAGCAACCTATTGGGCTAAATGAATACTTCTAATAGGCCACAAACAAATTAAATAGCCCAAGTGCTCTTGAATCCAAAAGATCGAATTCTATAGCCAGACGTACATTTTGGGCTTACTGCGGCCCATAAGTTTGAATGATTGCAAGCCGCAGTTGAGAAGGATGCGAGTTAGTTGCTTGAATATTGTGATCCTATCTATGCTACTGGCAGGAACCCGTGCGTTGTGACGGGGCTGCACCCGTAAACTTTTATTACATCTATATCTATATATCTATATATATATACTAGATTATATCCCGGGAGCGTCCCGGGTTGAGAATTCTAATTTGAAATATCAATTTTACATCTGAAATACACTGATGCGTTTTACAGTTACATGCATTAAAGCTTCGGGTAGCACTTAACCTAAAATAATTAACAATGTATCTCCAATGTTAGTGCATAACCTTAAACAATGTATAACTCTAATATTAAAACCTAACCTAAAACAATGTACAACTCCAATGCTAACACATGATGTAAATAAAATTCATATTTACTGGTTTGAACATAACTAATGACTTGCCTATACATGATTAATGAATAACCTGAACACTTTGTGTTTTTTCTTGTACGAACAAAACCACACAAAAAATAGTCGTTTTTTTCTTCGTTTTTTATATAGCACTATGGTACCCGTTGGAAAGATAATAAAACGCTCGTTAATTTGGTGTAATTTTTTTCTTTAAAAAATCTCGTATATAAAAGATATTAACGTTTAAAAGTTATAAGAGGAATGATTAGAGATAAAAATCTAATTTTGTTTTTAAATTTTAAATTATTATTTTTCTAAAATAAAGCCCTTGCCACATGGGATGACACATGGCACACTCAATGAAGAGAATACTCTCTTTAAATGTCATGTCATTAAAATGGCTTTGGTTTATTATATGTATAGATTGCAAAGGGAATAATCCTACATGTCATACTCTTATGCAATCTCTCCTTTGAGAGATGTCATATAGGATGTGATGTGGCAACTCTAAACCAATTAAAAAAAAATATGATTTAACCTAATCTATTATAATCTTTAACCTAATCTATTAAATACCTAATCTACTAAATCTAAATATTAAATCTTTATTATTTTATCCCTCGTGTTTCCTCCCATAACTTTTAAACGTTAATATCTTTTATATACGAGATCTTTTAAAGAAAAAAATTACACCAAATTAACGAGCGTTTTATTATCTTTCCAACGAGTACCATAGTGCTATATAAAAATCGGAGAAAAAAATGACTATTTTTTGTAACCCGACAGGTATTGTGTCGGGTATGGGATTAGTTAAAAAAAATTGTGGGTTTGGGGCGGGTCTGGGATTAGGTGATACCCGACCCGATTACCCGAAACAAACAACATACCCAAATACCCGAACTACATACCTAATCATATATCCATGAATTTTTTAACGCATCACATAACCCTTAGACTAATGCGTTCGATATTTCAATAATTAACTTTTTTTTTCTTATTTCATGTTAGTTCTTTTTAGAATGATCGATTACAAACTTCCGAATTCATTTGTAATGACACTAGATTTATACCCCGGCGCAGAGATTCGTTTTTTTTTTTATATTTAAATATGATAACTTATGGTAGAGATTTGTTTAAAATAATAATAATAATAATAATAATAATAATAATATATTTTATTATGTTATATTAGATATTTCAACCCGGGACGCTCCCGGGATAAAAACTAGTATATAATAATTTTAAACTATAAATCATCATGTATTTTTGTGTGACAATTATTTTGGTGGAAGTTCTTTAGTATTGAAAGCACGAATAAAAAATAAAAATTGATGTTGTAGAATACTGAAAACTTGAATCAGAAGACAAGATTTCAGTCTCTGGGAAAAAAATAGCTAAATACTCTAAATGAAACCATAAAAAATAAAGAATGGCGTGTGGGATGAGTTTTTCATCCCGTACTACTAATTGGTCGATTTTGTGGTATATTCCCAAATAGGGTTTTTTTAATTTTAAAGTATTATATATATTGAAAAACGTTAAACACTCTTATATTTTTGAATAAAAATTTAATGAAGATTAAAAATAGGTTTTTTTTAAATATTATATATATATTTTTTTGAGCCATTTGGTTGGTGGTCTAGTAGTAAGGCAAAGTCTTTTAATACACTAAAAATGTGAGGTCTTGAGTTCAAGTCTCACAATATATATATTTTTTTTTTGAAAAACGTTAAAAAACTGTTAATATTTTGTAATATATGCATGACAGTCAATGAAGTTGAGTCTTCAAAAACAACCTAACAGTGACTAAGACATAATATAAAAACGAGTGGACCCAAAAATTGAAGACAAATGCTCAAGTATTAATAATAAATAAACACATTCTTCTTCCTGTAGCATCATCCACAAAGACAGGGACCCTACTATGCATTCACCTATGACCTAACCCAATTCGATCCAACACAATCAAAAAACGTGACATTCTTCATGCATCCTTAAACACATACGTTTAATAGTAAGCATGAAGACCATTCAAAGAAAATCAAAACTAAATAGTTTCAAGTTATTAAGCGATCGGTTCATAATTATATTGATTAGACGGAGTAGTGACAAAATTTACTAGCCCGAGAGGGATCCAAGGGACCACTATGTTGGGAATCATGGTCTCGAATATGAAGCGTAAGCGGTTTATATATTTAACAAAAACGGGTTATATATACTTTATATATAAGGGCCGATTATATATATATATATATATATATATATATATATATATATATATATATATATATATATATATATATATATAGGGTTGGGTTATTTTGAAAACCATGTTGAGTTGAGAGAACCATGAAAACCATTATAGGCTATTGATCTTGTGCAATAAAGGGTTAAGATCAAAAGTTTTTGTATTTTGTCTTTTATCAACCCACCTGTGTTAACATGTAATTTTTATTACAATTAAGTACAATTAGGGGTGTTATGTAAAAACACCATGGAGAGAGAAAGTAGTATTATAATACTATATTAATTTCTTATTCATTATTTAAATATAATATTTTTTTTACTAAATTTAATTTTCAAATTCCTTTACTTTTTTTTTAAAAATAACCGTAACATAAATCTGATGGGGGATAATTTACACTGGTGTAATTATTTACACCAGTGTAAATCTACCCCTACACAAATCTACTACAAAAAACACTAGTGTAAACCCAACAAACAACATACATGCATTCGTATTACACCACTGTAAAATGCCCCCAAAAAACATCTATACATTCCTACCATTATTAACACCAGTGTAAATCTGACATAACACAACCTACTTCACAAAAACACTAGTGTAGTAAAATCTGCCATAACACAACCTACTTCACAAAAACACTAGTGTAAAAACCCAAAAAACATCTGTACATTCGTTATTACACCGGTGTAATCTACCATACACAAAACCTACTACAAAAAACACTAGTGTAAAAACCCCCAAAAACAACATATATACACAAAAACCTAGTGTAAACCAAACTACAAAGATCTATACATCAAAACATCTTCACATTTCGTATTTTTACACTGATTTTTAACATCATCATCTTCATAGCATCTCCCTGCCAAAAAACCCAAAATTTCAACATAAAAAATGTTATCTTTTGCACAAAAAAAAAACAGAAAAAATAAATAAATAATAATAATATTAATAATAATAACATTTATTATACTAATAATAATAACAGAAAATAATAAAAATATTAATAATAATAACATAAATAATAATATTAATAATAACATAAAATAATAATAATATTAATAATAATAACAATAATACCCTAATAATAATAATAATAACAGAAAATAATAATAATATTAATAATAAATAATAACATAAATAATAATAATAATAACCGAAATAATAATAATAATAATAATAACAGAAAAATAATAACATAAATAATAATAATAATAACAGAGTTAATAATAATAATAATAATAATAATAATAATAATAATAATAATAATAATTAAAAAAAATAACATACCTTCGTCCTCCGCAGATCCGCCGTCCTCCGGAAAAACCCATCACCGACCCCACCGTCGTCTTCTGTTCGAAACCCCCACCACGAAGCACCACCCGTCAATATCCAAAACCAACACCACACAGCACCACCCGTCACCGTCGATGAGAGAGAGAGAGAGAGAGAGGAGTGTGTGTGTGAGAAAGAGTAGAGAGATAGAGAGAGGAGTGTGTGTGAGAGAGAGAGAGAGAGGGAGAAGAGAGAGGAGTGTGTCTGAGTATAGAGAGAGAGAGAGAGAGGAAAATGTTTATTTAAAAAAAGTAATATATAATGGCTGTAGTGGGGGTGGGGTGGGGGTGGGGTGGGGATCAATTAGTTTTTTACCCCTTAATATTATATTCATAGGTTGCATATGTGTCATCACATTATTGGTCTAGGGAGGTTCTCATGGTTCTCTCAACTCAAGGGGGTTCTCATATGAACCCATTCCTATATATATATATGGTAGGGTTCAAATAGGAACCAACCCTTAAGTAGGAACTATAGGAACCAATCTGAGGCATCCATCTTCAATGGCATGATTATAAATAAGTAAAACTTTAATTAATTATTATTTTAATAAAGGGGTATTAATGTCTTTTGTTCAATATCATTGTTATTAGGTAATTAATAAGAACTCCTGTATATTTGAAAACAGCAAATTAGTGTTTATGGTATACCCAAACGTATTTATTGAATATATAATATTAAAATTATATCTCGGTATATATACAACAATGTACATTGGTGTATATTCGTTTTTTCATTCATCATCATCACCAACACAAGATATACATTGGTGTATATTCGTTTTTTTATTCATCATCATTCAACATCATCAACACAGATAAACATTGATGTACACAGATATACATTGGTGTATATTCGTTTTTGAAGTATCATCATCATCAACACATATATACAACGGTGTACATCAGTTATACATTGATGTATATCACTTTTTTTCTTTTCATTCAACATCATCAACACAGATATACATTGGTGTATATTCGTTTTTTCATTCATCATAATCACCAACACAAAAATATACATTGGTGTATATCAGTTTTTTTATATAACCTATTCAACATAAATAAACTTGCGATTCTTATCAGCCAATAATGCTTGAATAGTAGAATCAAGCACGTTTTGAACGCAGGCTCCCTGTATAATTAATTGCACAAATCAATTAGACATCAAACAATGAAGCAAAGTAGAGAGTAAAGCTAATTAATTACCTGAATAGAATTATTGGATCCAACATAGTACTGATCAACGGTTTTCAACCAACCTACGTCATCATGCGTATGCGCAACCAAATGAACATTAAGTTTCCCCTTGTTAGGACAAAAAGGATTGGTGAAACCACTTTTGTAAACCTTAGTCTAATTCACTTCTGCAAAATATCCTAAGTATAGAACTACTGAAGAAAGAAGGCTAAAGTACTGAAGAAGGATTCAACAAGTATTGAAGAAGAAGTATCAGAAGTTCTGAAGTCTAACTAGACAGTTCACTGAAGAACTACTGAAGACAAACTACTCATCAGTAGTTTGTCATTCATCAGCTCTTGTTCAAAGATCTTTCTAACCGACTTATGTTTCAGTAGTTTATTAGTTTAGTATTACTTTATCTTTTGTACAAGTTCCAAGAATGCAACTTGTTGCAACTTGTTACTGGCTTACTTTTAGCAAGGTTCATGTATATGTAAAGTCTATAAATAGATGGGTTCATCCCCTCTGTTTTAGACATTGATTTTGATTAATACAGAAATCCTACAAAGCTTATTATTGTTCTTTCCATTTCATTTATTGAGAATCTGTTTGAGTATTTATTATCATTCACATTCATTACTTAGATTCTCATTAAACTTGTCTGTAGTTTTCAAACATCCAGGGGGAGTAATAACTCCTGTTGATAGTGTAACTTTACTTATCATTCCGCTGTGCAAATCTGATTGAACTTGCTAAACACATAAGTGTTCACTAGCAAGCAATACATCAAGGGCATTACTGATCCAACAATTGGTATCAGAGCTCTGGTTTATTGATCACATATCAATCTAACACATTGAGAATCAGACACAAACTCTTATTTGATATTCAATAAAGGATTAAAAGTTCACTTTTATCAACATCCATCACTTTAAGAGATATTTGACAAATCAATACTCTTTAAAATGGATCCTCATAATACTGGTTCTGCCAATAAACCTGCTATGCTAGTAAGAAATGAATACAATATCTGGCAAAGGAGAATGGCACATACATTATCACAGACCAACACTGGTTGCTGGAAATCTGTGATATATGGTCCTCACAAACCAGTAAATATCAATCTTGAAACTAAAGAAGAAATAACAAAAGACCCAAAAGACTATATAGATGATGATTTCCTAAAACTTGAGCTTGATGCTAAAGCTTTCTCTATGTTAGCAATGGCCCTCCCAAATGAAATCTACTCTGGCCTATTACATTGTGATAGTGACAAAGAGCTTTGGGACTGCCTCAAAGAACAGTTTGGAGGAACTGAAGAGGTGATCGCCAACACCAGAGAAATCCTGGCTCAACATTATGAAACTTTTGCTCACATTAATGGGGAAACTTTAACTCAACAATTTGAAAGATTCTCCTCATTAATATCTGAGCTAAAATTAAATGGTCAGACCTATACAACTGTATCTATGCTTCATAGATTTTTAAGGTCTTTACCAGAAAAATGGGAAACATATTCTATAGTCTTAAGATCTTCACTAGACTTTAGCTCCCTCACTCTTACAAAATTACATGGGAGATTATTAACTTTTGAAAGAGAAATCGATCAAAAGAAGAAATTACAAAGTTCTGGTAAAACTGCTGATGACTATCTACCAGGTAGTACAACACTATTGGGACAAGATTCACCTACTTGTTTAAATAGTTTTGGATCTTTTGACCACATTGACATAACTACTGGGATCTCATCAGAAAGATCATTCCCAGGTTATGACAATGAGGAATATACTCAAACTGCTGATAACATGTGTTTTATCATGGATGATTTAAAAAATTTCAGCAATGATGACTTAGAAGAAATGGACATTTTACACCAACTGGCCATGTTAAGTATCAAAACAAACAAATTTTACAAAAGGTCAGGAAGGAAATTTTCAGGACTTAACAGTTCTACAAAAATTGGTTTTGACAAATCTAAACTTAGATGTCACAAGTGTCAGAAGTTGGGACACTTTGCTAGAGAGTGTAGAAGCTCTAGCTACAACCAATCTCAGTCTGGAAATCTGTATAACCCTAGTTATAATAGGAATAATGGAACACAGGGGAGTGCACATTTTGTACAGGCACAAGCTCCACAAATCCAATATGTGCCACAAGTACAATATGTACAGATGCCTGCTCAACAGATGCAGAGCCAACAATCAATCCCTTCCATTCCAGCTGCTCAACAACCTCCACAGACTCAGCAACCCTCACAACAAAGCTTGTTCACCTTAGGGTATGTTTACTAGAGCAGTTTTCCTTTTGACCCCACAGAGTGTAATCCTGATGCAGATAACAAAATGTTTGACATCAACTGGGGAGAACCTGACAATGGCTGAAAGAATTTTGCCTTAATGGCATTTGAGGGCTGCACCTCAAAGTTTGCCCTGTCTCAGGTATCAAAAGAATCTTTAACAAAACTTTGTTCAACTTCATGTAAAGAATCTTTTGCTCTCATAAGAGAGACCAATGTGCACTTACAAGGCAAAGCAAATGACTCTGAGAGAAAATTCACTCAGATGAAATGTGATTTGGAAAGAAAACTTGCTGCAAAAGCAAAAGAAAATTCTAAATTAATTAACAATGCTATTGAAACCCAAGCACAACTTAAAATAATGATAGATGACCTAGGAAATGTCAGAAAAGAGCTTGCTGACACCAAGGTCACTTGTGAAAAATGGGTAGAATCTTGTAAGGGGTACCAACTGCTGCTAAACAAACAAAGTGCTTCAAATGTTAGGTTTGGCATAGGGTACAATCACACTGAAACACCAACAGATTTTTCCCCCAAAACTACTGAAGATGGGAGAAAAATTGTTTCAGGTGAAACTTCTGAACAGAAAGAATGCACATCTTTTCATGAAAACTTTCTAAAAACTCACAAAGAAAGCTCTTCAGAAGTACTGATAAAATCTGACTTTAAGCCATCAGTAGTTTCATCTACATCAGGAGTTGAGAACCTGAAAACTACTGATGACCTAAAACCAATCAAGACAGTCAGAAACTTGCCTTCAAATGAAAAAGAAAAGGCAAAAGAATGTGAAATCTGTGGTCTGTTCAACCACAAGACAGAATTTTGTAGATATAGAAAAGGGATTCAGTACAACAAGAAAATTTCACAACTGGTTGTGGGAAAACAAATCAAAAATGATTTTAAAGAAACTTTTTCTCCAAGAAAACAACAACCCGTAAACTCCTTTTCTCAGAAAAAGATAAAATCTCAACAAAAGTCTTTTTCTCAAAATTCTCTTTTAGTAGTTAGACCTACATCATCAGTAGTTTCACAAACTGCTGAGATAAAAGATCTCATGAACATGGTACAACTACTGATGACCAGGGTTGATGGTGGTCCTCAAAAGGATACCACCATTGCTCTTAATGAAAAATCTATTGCCAAAAAGACATGGATTCCTCAACCTGGTCAAGAACAAACTGTTAATGTTCTCAAGAGCAAACCCAAAGCCAAACTGGCTTGGGTTCCTAAATCTAACTAATTTGCTACTTTGTGCAGAGGGTCTCCAGAGGCTTAAATAGCATTTGGTATGTGGACAGTGGAGGCTCAATGCACATGACAGGATGCAGATACCTGATAAACAATTTTATCAGTCAAAGAGAAGGATCTGTATCCTTTGGGAACAATGCTAAGGGATATGTGCTAGGACATGGCAATGTATCCTCTGGCAAAATACAGTTTGACAAGGTCAATCTGGTTGAAAACCTTGAGTACAACTTGCTAAGTGTGTCTCAAAGGTGTGATAAAGGATATTCTTCCTTTTTCACAAAGACAGCATGCAAGATCATATCACCAGAAGGCCAGAAGTTGATAAAGAAGATCATTGAAGATCATACTTTGTTGATAGCCAAAAGATGTGGCAATGTCTATGCAGTGGACATTGAAAAGGACAAAGTACTGAACAACACTGCCTGTTTCTTCTCAAAGGCATCAACTTCAGAGACTGATCTCTGGCACAGGAGACTTGGCCATGTGAACTTTAAAACCATAAATAAAGTCACAAAAATGGGCTTGGTCAGAGGTCTACCTTTGAAAGTATACCAGTGTCAAGAACACTACGTATCCTGTTTGAAGGGAAAACATCATAAGTCCTCCTATAAGTCTATTGAAGAATCTAAAACAACTGCATGTCTTCAACTACTCCATATGGACTTATTTGGGCCTGTAAAAATCATGAGCCTTGGTAAGAAGAAGTATTGCTTGGTCATCATTGATGACTATTCAAGATTCACATGGGTATTCTTCTTATTCTCCAAGGATGAGGCAGCTGAAATCATCAAGTTCTTCATTCTACAAGTAGAGAAACAATATTCTCTATCTGTCAAAGCCATTAGAAGTGATAATGGGACAAAGTTCAGGAACAAAACTCTGGATGAATTCTGTTTGTCTAAAGGGATTATTAGACAATTCAGTGTTCCCAGAACTCCTGAACAAAATGGTGTGGTAGAAAGGAAGAACAGAACTTTAATTGAAGCAGCAAGAACAATGTTAGCTGATTCAGGCCTACCATTGTATTTTTGGGCTGAAGAAGTTAACACTGCATGTTATGTTCAAAATAGAGTCCTTGTCAACAAGAGACACTCCAAGACTGCCTATGAAGTTCTTCATAGCATAAAGCCTCTTATCTCCTTTTTCAGGGCTTTTGGATGTCAATGTTTCATTCTAAACATTAAAGACTCTATTTCAAAGTTTGTTGCTAAAGTTGATTCAGGTTATTTTATTGGTTACTCTTCCACTAGAAAAGCCTACAAGGTTTTTAATTCAAAAACCAAGATAGTAGAAGAAACACTGAATGTCAAGTTCAATGAGTCAAAACACACTCTTATTCCAGCACATCCTACTGAACTCTTTGACCTTGACAGCTTCCACTTTGGACCCAAAAAGACTGTTACTTCATCTAAACCTACTTATTATGGTGATCAAAGGTTTGATGATGAGGATCCAGCACCATGGACTCCTAAAACAGTCATTAAGTCAACTTTCAAACCATCAGAAGTTTCACAAACTTCTGATTCAACAACTGCTGATGTACAAACTCAAACATCTGCTTCAGCTCCTACAACTACTGAAGATGTTCAAACAGCTGAACCAGATATTATTAACCTCAGTGGTTTGTTTGATGAAGTACAAGAGCCACCTACACCTATCAGCGGTTTACAACAACTTATTGAACACAAAGATCATCCACTTGAACAAATCATGGGTGATATTGCATCAGGTGTTCTCACAAGAAACCAGCTTTCCAACTTTTGCTTCTTCTCAGCATTCATTTCTCAGTTGGAACCTAAGAAGTACCAAGAAGCCCTAAAAGACAACAATTGGGTGGAAGCTATGCAAGATGAGTTGCTTCAGTTCAAGAAGCAATAAGTTTGGGAAATCTGTCCCTTACCACCAAACAAGCTACCAATTGGCTCAAGATGGGTTTTTAGGAACAAACAAGATGAAGCTAGTATGATCATTAAGAACAAGGCAAGACTGGTGGTACAAGGTTACTCTCAAGAAGAGGGAATTGATTATGATGAGACCTTTGCTCTAGTTGCAAGGCTTGAGGCCATCAGGTTATTTCTGACCTATGCCATTTCCAACAAAATAAAAGTTTTTCAAATGGATGTCAAGAGTGCATTTTTGTATGGAAAGATTAAAGAGGAAGTGTATGTTTGTCAGCCACCTGGGTTGAGGATCCTTCTCATCCTGAGTAGGTGTACAAGCTAGACAAAGCTCTTTATGGGCTAAAACAGGCTCCAAGAGCCTGGTATGAAACACTTTCTAACTTTTTGCTCAAAAATAACTTTACAAGAGGGTCCATTGATAAAACTCTTTTCATTAAAAATGTTGGAAATCATGTCTTACTTGTTCAAATTTATCTTGATGATATCATATTTGGTTCAACAAACACAAAATTGTGTGATGAATTTAAGAAACTCATGCAATCAAAATTTGAGATGAGTACAATGGGAGAACTACAGTACTTTTTAGGACTACAGATTAAACAACAAACTAATGGAACTTTTATACATCAATCAAAATATGTTAAAGAATTATTGAACAAATTTTCTTTACAATACTGTAAATCATGTTCCACTCCCATGACACCTACCACACAAGTTGAACCAGATGATCCAGGAAAACAGGTTGATCAAACCATGTATAGATGTATGATAGGTTCCCTTTTGTATCTAACTGCTTCTAGACCAGATATTATGTTTTCAACATGTGTCTGTGCTAGATATCAATCAGCTCCTAGGGAATCACACCTCATTGCAGTCAAAAGAATCTTCAGATATCTGAAAGGAACTCCTACACTTGGAATTTGGTATCCTGCTTCAAGCAATACCAAGTTATCAGCTTTTTCAGATAGTGACTATGCAGGGTGCAAAATGTCAAGAAAATCAACATCTGGTGATTGTCAATTCTTAGGAAACTGTCTAGTGTCCTGGCAATCAAAGAAGCAAACATCTGTTGCAACTTCAACTGCTGAAGCTGAATACATTGCAGCTGCAAGTTGTACATCCAAGGCCGGCTCAACGATTCTCAGGGCCTAAAGCGAACATGAAATGGAGGCCTTTTTGTTATATGTTTTATTTATTTTTTAAGTTTAGCATTTATTTTTATCTTTTACAATTACACTCTCTAAATAATATATCAACACAAAATTAGAGTCATTTTCTAATTGAACACTTTAAAGTATACTATTTTAATATATAATTATTATTAGCGTGACACTCGAGAAAAAAAAATCTGAAAAAGCTCCTAGTGAAAACAAAAAGATAAGAAATAAAATATTAATTTACTTTTTAATTTTTCCTCTGTAGTTCTTCTTCTTCGTTATCAACCACCAGACTAAAAAAATCATAACCAAACATTATTCACTTATCTCACTTTATTATATTTGGTTTATTGATAAATTGAAGGGTCAAACACCAAAAGAAAACACCAAGAAACCAGTCATTGGATCTCCGCCTCTTAGTAGAAAAAAAGATAGCCGGCCGGAGCGTCAGACATTCCACTTCAGGCTATTAATGGAGGCCCTCAAAATTTTGGGGCCTAAAGCCCTTGCTTCATTTCACTTATGCTAGAGCCGGCTCTGTGTACATCACAGATACAATGGCTCCAATATCAACTTCTTGATTATGGAATCAAAGAAACCAAGACACCATTGCTTGTAGACAGCAAATTTGCCATTAGCATCATTCAAAATCCTGTTCAGTTCTCAAAAACTAAACATATTGAAATCAGGTACCATTTCATCAGGGATTGCAATGAAAAAGGCAAGATTGAAGTGAAGCATGTCACGACAGCTAATCAGATAGCCGACATATTCACAAAACCTCTTGACACATCAACATTTCAGAAGTTAGTATCCATGCTTGGGATGCTAAATTTGTAAGTGTTCTTTAACTTTTCCTGCACATATTTTATTTTTCACTTACATCTGTTTTTAGACCAAAAACTTCTAAAAAACAAAATGAGAGAAACTACTGATGAACAAAAACATCAGTATGGGAATATTTTCTGAAAAATGATTAACTTCTGATAAAATAATCTTCAGAAGTTATGAATAAAGTGTTTATAAACATTCTCATCAGTTGTTAATAAACTACTGAAGAGAAAATGGGAACTACTGATGATAATTGTTCTTCATCAGCAGTTTGGTCAATAAGGGTAAATCAGACTTTTCCCATATCAGTAGTTTGACCTAAGGCGGTTATAAACTTCTGATAAACACCTTTTCCAACACTTATCCATTCAAAAAGCAAAAATTCCCTTCTTCTCTCTCAAAAAGCTCTCAAACCTTGAACCTGCAAAAACACTGTTCGATCCACACACACACAAACCACATGGCTCTAACTCTGAAACAGGGACATAATCAAAGAGGATACTTCGAAAAACATGAAGCCTGGTCCCAATACGACAAAATCATTAATTTAGTCGTTAAATCCCAATAATTTACTGCCCTCACCATTGATCCTCCAGTCCACACTGAGACTCTTAATGAGTTCTGGGCAAATGCGGAGACGGTGACAGTAAATGATAAGGTGATCTCCCTCAATTCAACCATTCAAGGAAGGAGAATGGCAATCACACCAGAAACTTTGGGGATTAGACTGGGTCTGGATGATGTGGGTGCCCCAGATCAATTTCCAAACTCTGAAATTCATTTAACCATGACAGAGTGTGGTTACCAAGGTACTCTCTCACATGCTACTATTTTTAAGAAATATTTTGAAACTAAGTACAAACTTTTGTTTCACTATATAATTATGTGTTTGAGTCCAAAAACTGGATCTTATGATCAGATGCCCTCTACTTTTCAACCAATTTTTCATTCCATTGTGAATGAAACAAAATTCAGGGCATCAACACTTTTCTTTAATGAGTTGGTGTTACATCATCTCAATTCTAAAAAGAAGTTTTTGTTGTATCCAAGATTTATTATGCAATGCATAATAAAGGAACTTGGAGAAGAGGTGCTTGTGGGTCAAACAGCTGTTTTAAACCCTTTAACCTCACAAGCATACTCTAGGCACAATAAACCGGCCACCTGGCCAGAAGATGACCAAGGGGAACACACAACAGTCCCCAAGGAACCCTCATCTTCCAAACCTTCACCCAAAAAGGCCAAGAAACCAAAACAGCAAAAATAAAAACCCACCAGCCTGAAAAGAAAGGCAGTTCAGGAGGTTGAGATGCCTGAACTTGCTAATATGCAATCTGCACTTGATAAAGATGTGACTGAAACATCCTCTCAGTCTCATCCATCTCAAACCCCCACAAGAGCACTAATAACCATTTTATTCAAAAGAAAGAAATTTAAGAAAACAATCCCCATAGACTCTTCTTTTGAAACTGCTGAACCCATAGACCAAACTACTGAACCAGCACCACAAATTTCTGAACCTGAAGCCCTTGAAATTGCCAAACTTTTCTCTAGGCTAAAAGAGACCATCCCATCAGAACATGTTAGTCCCCAACAACCACATCAAACAGGGGACATACCTTCAGCACTTGACATGGATGTGGATATCCTTAGCCCTAACCCAAGAGATGAGGATGAACCAAGGTCTCTAAGCCCAAACTTAGAAACTCTAGGTACATTTGAGGCTGCTACTACTCATATACCACCTAGTGGTGGATTTGAGGATAGAAGTAACATAGCTAAGACCTCACTTGTGGCAACTACTGATGAAAGCTTAATGCCTGAGGTAGGAAATCCTCTGAACCAAGAAAAAGAGGTACATGAGACAACTGAGTTGGGCTCAGCTCATGATGTAACTGATACTGTCCTCATTAAGGTAGTAAGCAGAGATTCAGATGATTCCATTGACTTGGATGATGATTCACATTCCACTAAAATTAAATTGACGGCTGCTAGTGAAGGTCCTGCACCTGGTGTCTCTAAGCTCAAAGAGCTGGTCACACCAGATCAGGTTAAAGACCACTTGATCCCTGATTCCCCTAAAGTGGCATCTTCTGTACAACATGAAGATCACCCCAAAACACACCCCTCACTAAATATGCCTACACAATTCCCTGGGTCAACAAGCATAGATCTGAACCAACTATGCAGCCCAGATGGTCCCCTATACCAGATGATGAACAACCTTATTGCCAATCACCTCAAAACTTTCACAGCTGCTTTGGAGCTATCAACCAAAAGCCAACTTGAGGTGATCAAAACCAAGATGAATGATCTGTCCAACAAAATTGACCACAACTCAAGACAGATTGCCAAGCTCACTGGTACAACTTCTCAACCTTCTAAGCTTCCAGAAGTGGATGAAGCCAAAAAGGGGGAGAAGATTAAGGAACCAAGGGAGTCACTGGAAGCCAGAATAAAGGCAAGAGTGGCTCTACAAGAAAGAGAACTCTAAGAGAAAGCCAGAAAAGATCAACAAAGGCTTATCTTTGGAACTGAAGTTGAAGCTGAAACTTCCCAAGGCCATATTGAAGAAACTTCTGATGAAACTTCTGATGATTCAGAAAATACTGAAGACAATCCTTCAGTTGTTGACACTTCTGTCAACACATCAGAAGTTAACACTTCCAACATACAAACAGCTGAAGAGTCTTCCAAGACAACTAAACAACAACAACAACCAACTCCTATTCCAAGGCCTACAACAACTACAACAATGACTGTGCTGAACCCTTCTCCACTATCAATGTCCAAAGAACTACTTGAGAAGAGTTTGATTGCAGCCCAAAGAAAGGCTAAGGAAGAAGAGATCTGGAATAACTTGGAAGCAAGGGATGATTTGAGCTTAAATGAAAAGCTTCAAGCTTATGAAGCTGAGTTAAATAGGCAAGCTGAAACAGAGAGAGTTGCTGAAGAAGACAAAAGACAACAACTGATGTCTTTTATAACAAAGAACAGCAAAACAAAAGCCTATTCACTCAAAGGGCTCTCAATGGATGAGCTGACTAAAAGAGCTCAACTTATTGCTGACAAACTTGCAACAAATAAAGATGGAAAAGCCAAGAGAGCTGAGATGATTGAAGAACTGGTAGCAAATAACTATGGTTCAAAAGCCTCTGTGTCAAGATGGAAAGAAGAAAGACTGCTGGACACATAAAAGAAGTACAAGGCTGCTAATCCAGAGAAGTTCAAAACTTCTGAAGTATCAACTTCAGTACTTAGAACTTCTGGTGTTAAAAGACCAGCTTCCAAGAAGAAACCAGAGGACAATACAAAGACTGACTTCAAGATGGTGTTGCTAGAAGGCAACACAGTTGTTCAAGGAGACTTTAATATTGAAGAGAAGCCTCTAATAACTCAATTTAGGGATCCTTCAACATTTGATTACCAAATCCAGAAGACTATCACAGACAGACTGCACACTAAGGTAGTTATTGAACATCATTTACCCACTTTCAAACTACCTGATGTGATGCAAAAGGAAGATAGAAGTGAATCCCATCTGAGAGTCACTGAAATAGAGAATATCCAACACTCAGGAACATCCCAGGGATCCAGCATGGTTCCCTATACTTCAGACTTTGACAAGTCTAAAGTGCTGATCATCAGATGGTCCTTTACTGATGACAACTCAGTATTACTGACATGGAGAGATCTTACAAGCAAGGCCTACAAGTCCATGAATGAACTGAAGAAACTATCAACTCAGAACTTGCTTACAATTCAACATCTGGAACCTCAAAGGGGATCTCTCACTGATGAACAGCTTAATCAACTGAAGAATTCCATGTTCAAGGAGATATGGAAGATTGTGAATGACAGAAGAAGACAATAAAGAATTAGAAAAGGTTTTGGCTTCATCAATCCAGGGGGAGATTGTTAGGACAAAAAGGATTGGTGAAACTACTTTTGTAAACCTTAGTCTAAATCACTTCTGCAAAATATCCTAAGTATAGAACTACTGAAGAAAGAAGGCTAAAGTACTGAAGAAGGATTCAACAAGTACTGAAGAAGAAGTATCAGAAGTTCTGAAGTCTAACCAGACAGTTCACTGAAGAACTACTGAAGACAAACTACTCATCAGTAGTTTGTCATTCATCAGCTCTTGTTCAAAGATCTTTCTAACCGACTTATGTTTCAGTAGTTTATTAGTTTAGTATTACTTTATCTTTTGTACAAGTTCCAAGAATGCAACTTGTTGCAACTTGTTACTGCCTTACTTTTAGCAAGGTTCATGTATATGTAAAGTCTATAAATAGATGGGTTCATCCCCTCTGTTTTAGACATTGATTTTGATTAATACAGAAATCCTTCAAAGCTTATTATTATTCTTTCCATTTCATTTATTGAGAATCTGTTTGAGTATTTATCAAGGTTTTGAAACCCGGACCGGACCGGCCGGTTCGACCGGTCGGACCAGGATCCGGAGGGTGGGCCGGGCCGGGTCACACAAACAGACCGGAGTTGCTGAGGACCGGCAGTTCGACCGGGAACCGGGAGGTCGGGCCGGGAACCGTGTAATTGGACCGGACCGGACTAGTTTTTTTTTATTAAACCATTGAATAAAACTAAGTTTTTACCTGAAACAGATAGTGGTGGTTGTATGGTGGTTCTTGATTTTCTCAAAGAAAAAAGAAAAAAAAGCCTAATACTGGTAAGAGCTTTGAGGTGATAGTGTTTGTTGTAGATTTGTAAAGTGAAAAGGGTTACAATTCTTGGTTGAAATAGATCTCATGAAAAAGTCAAAACATCAATAATATTATTGTCTTCATATAAGGTTGACTTTTGTTGGGTACAACTTTCCGGTGGACTAGTGGCGGCGGTGGTGGTTGTGGAGAGAAGAAAAAGAAGATGATGACAAATGAAGGCATTGACTATTGTTAGTGAGAGAAACGAAGATGTTTATATTGGTGTGGTTACAATGTTAGATTTTAATTTTTATTATTTTAAATAAAAATAATTAACTAAAATAAATAAATAAAAAGATAAAAGCTGTTGTGTGAGGAAGTGGCAGCTGGCTTTCACAAGAATTATGGCATTGGTATGTGATTTTTATGCTTTTTATGAACTTTTATATTTTTTTTGAATTTTTATGAATTTTATATATGTTTTATAATATTTATAATGTTGTCCGATTTTTAAATCCGGTCTGACCGGTCCGACCGGTCCAACCAGTGAACCGATAAGCAGGCCGGTTCGACGTCCGGTCCGGTTCTGAAAACCTTGGTATTTATTATCATTCGCATTCATTACTTAGATTCTCATTAAACTTGTCTGTAGTTTTCAAACATCCAGGGGGAGTAATAACTCCTGTTGATAGTGTAACTTTACTTATCATTCCGCTGTGCAAATCTGATTGAACTTGCTAAACACATAAGTGTTCACTAGCAAGCAATACATCAAGAGCATTACTGATCCAACAATTGGTATCAGAGCTCTGGTTTATCTGATCACATATCAATCTAACACATTGAGAATCAGACACAGACTCTTATTTGATATTCAATAAAGGATTAAAAGTTCACTTTTATCAACATCCATCACTTTAAGAGATATTTAACAAATCAATACTCTTTAAAATGGATCCTCATAATACTGGTTCTGCCAATAAACCTGCTATGCTAGTAAGAAATGAATACAATATCTGGCAAAGGAGAATGGCACATACATTATCACAGACCAACACTGGTTGCTGGAAATCTGTGATATATGGTCCTCACAAACCAGTAAATATCAATCTGGAAACTAAAGAAGAAATAACAAAAGACCCAAAAGACTATATAGATGATGATTTCCTAAAACTTGAGCTTGATGCTAAAGCTTTCTCTATGTTAGCAATGGCACTCCCAAATGAAATCTACTCTGACCTATTACATTGTGATAGTGCCAAAGAGCTTTGGGTCTGCCTCAGATGTAGCCTCTTAATGACCATTCAGAGACTACCAAACAGCCCCTAAGCCCCCTTAAATATCATAATATTCCCTAATATTAATCCAACTAGGTTTTTATCCAGCCGCGCGTTGCGGCGACATCAATATGATCTAAAAATAACTAAGTAATGACATAGCGTTGCGACATTTCAAATTCCAAATCAAACCTAAATCAATTTTCATTGTGTTCGTGATATTAGTTTATCATACATAAACTTTCCACCTAAATTATTGCGTATGCTCGTGAAATTTATTTGGTAAGCATCCCTAATAATAGCATCATTTTACCAGGAATCTCCCGTGGTACGCGGCACATGGTGGAGATGGCGCACGGTAGATGTGGTCGGTGATACGCGCGTTGTGCGTTTTTCACATGACGTGTTAATGCGGATTTTGGTAACCGACAAAGGCATTGAGACTAACCTTGGACAATGAGAAAATACAAAAGTGCCAGTGGCTACGCGGAGAATACCAGGAATCTCCCGCGGTCCGCGGCACATGGTGGAGATGACGCACGGTAGATGTGGTCGGTAGCCGGCTGCATACATTAGAGTGAAGCAGCTATTCATTTCGTGGTTGTTAAATATATAGACAATAAACGAACAAAAACCAAACCCGTGTGAAATCGGGTAAAAAACGCATTATGTCGGGGCCAAAATGAGGAAAAAAAAACTTAATAAAAAAGTTGGTGGCCAAAACGGGAAAAAAAAACTTAAACAAAAAGTAAAAAAACATTGTGTGGTCAAAATGAGGAAAAAAAAACTTTAAAAAAATTTTGGTGGTCAAAATGAGAAAAAAAAAGTTAATAAGAAAAGCAAAAAAAATGTGGCCAAAATAGACCCCATATTATGGTTGCAAGAATCGAACCTGAATAATGATCATATAAACCAACAAACCCAAGCACCACACCACTACCAAACATGTTGAAATTATTTGAAATTATTAGTATTTAACATAACATTAATAATGATAATAATGAAATCACTATTCATTAGCATGACATATTAATATAGTATAATTAATATTATGTCCCTTGAGTTCAAAACTATTATTTCACAAATAATAATCCATCGACATGTGAACTTGTCTGTCCAATGTTTGGCCTGTCACAATAAATAGAAGTTAATATGTTGATCGGATATTTAGTAAATGCATTTCATTACACCAATATGGCTAAAAGATACTCTTCGTTTGAGCTTTGTTGCAACTCTAAATATTTAATTTGGACTCCAAGATTTATTTACAATAAATTACTTTAATTATAATTAATTATTCAACGAAGATGTAACCTATGGAAAATATTAATGAAGGGCTAAATATTAAATCATTTTTTTTTTTTGGAAAAAAGAATATGGATCTTAATATATGTTTTGTAGCTTGCATGTGGTATAAGTTGGTTGAAACATATGCCACATGAAGGAAACGTCTACGCAAACTTTTCCAAGTTTAGTGAGACACGCCTTAAGAACCCATAAACATGAGAACGCCTAACGTGTATATACTTGGAAATACAAAAAAACACAAAAGTTGAGATCGAATCATTAAATTATGAATTAAGCTTAACAATAAAGAAGATCATAAGTTATATTAACATCACCAATTACAAACTAATAAGATGGATTAAACCACAAGAATGTATCAAAAAAGTTCTTAACCTTTGACGTCAGTCTTTTATTTGCTTCATCAAATTCTAAATTCTTTTTCTACAACTCTTGTAGCTGTGAAACCAATCCGCAAATATCACTCTGCAACAAATGAACCAAACAAGATTTTAAGCATATCTTAAATACTCATGCCTTGACCATTATTAATCAAGCATGTTTTTTTTTTCATTTTTTGGTTGCAAATCAAAACATCTGATAAGAAGCACAACAAACACCTTTATAGATTAACCTACACCTAAACTAAGCCCTAATTAGAAGGAAAAACCCAACTAATTTCACAAAAATCCTCTGTCCAAAACGTGAAAATTTCATAAAACATACATGATCACTTCACAAACAATTAAACAAATGCACAAAGTACATCTAAAAAACATACTAAATGATTAAAAAACAACAGATTCATTGAGTTCACGAAATACCTCTAAAAAGGTTCAATTGAACAACATGGATTTGAGGCCTGCGATTTCTAGGATTGACAATCAGAATCATAAAATGCTTGTGGAATTTCAGAACCGATAGTAGATGTTTGAGTTGGTGGATTAAAGGTGAATATTATGATTCAAAATGATGATTTTATAGTTGTCATCAAATTAAATTGAAACAATAACTTTTCATCAATGGATCATTGATTTCTTGGAAGGTGAAAGGTGGAAGGGTATTATGGGGATGAGATTTTAGTTTTTAACTAAAAACAAAACACAAAATTACTATCATAACCTCCAAGTGTCTTAATTGTCACAACTATGCCTATTATACCCTTAAATTTATTGCTTAAATATGTTATACATGTTGCTTCTTAAGTTGTATGGAAATGAAAATGACCATGTTGGCCATCGCTCCTCCTTTATAATGTATTATAGATTATAGATTAAATCAAATAAATATTCAATGTAATTGTTATAGTTCAAAATAAAACACCAATACTAACTACAGATCATGCCCACTGTCTAGCAACTCTAAGCCCTATGTTTCCAGCATACTCCTCATGTTTAGCTTGAGATAAAGGCTTAGTAAAGGGGTCAGCCAGATTCAGATCTGTATGAACTTTGTTTATTACGATGTCTCCACATCCTATTATCTCTCTAATATAGTGGAATTTCCTGAGTATATGTCTTGTGGTTTGATGTGACCTTGGTTCCTTTGCAAGAGCAATGGTACCAGTGTTGTCACACAGTATCTCGATTGGTTTCTTTATGCTAGGCATAACATCGAGATCACCAATGAACTTCTTCATCCAGGCAGCCTCCTTTGCAGCATCCGATGCAGCATTGTATTCTGATTCACATGTGGATTAAGCAACCACACTTTGCTTAGAGTTGTTCCAAGTTACAGGCCCACCAATCAGAATGAAAACATATCCCGTTTGTGACCTTGAATCATCATGGTCAATCTGGAAGCTTGCATCAATATAACACTTAACTGACAGCTCCTCATCCAGTCCTCCATATATTAAGAACATATCCTTTTCTTGGTGTTAGGTTTCTTAACTTGACCCTCCTTGATCATTAGCACTAGTGCATTCCTACTAGGTATGTTCACCTCAGCAGTTTTGAGCATCTGATGCAGTTCTGCACGTGTCTTCTCCATCCCGTTCATATTATAGTTCATAATGAACTAATCATATGACTTGGGTAAAAGTTGAGGATAATATCCCCAGCCAACTCATCGCTCAAGAGGGATTCCAGACGAGCCAAGTGATCAACATATGCCTTCATCTTTAGCACATGGGTGCTAACTGATGTACCCTCTTGCATACGAATGGTTATAAGTGATCACATCACATCAAACCTCTCATGACGAGCATTTTGTTGGAACATTTCCACCAGATGTTGATTCATCTCGTATGCTTCCATGTCCTCCATGGTCCTTTGAAGTTCAGGGATCATGGATGCCAACATCAGACATGAGACTTTCAAAGAGTCATCAAAGTGCTTAACATAGTTTCTATAAGCATTAGTGTTCTGACTGATGGGTTCATTAGGGACTGGTGTTTCTAGAACACACAACTTGTTCTCCGCCTTGAGAACAATTTTCAAGTTGCGGTGCCAGTTCATGAAGTTGGAGTGGTTCAATTTGTACTTCTCTAAGATGGACTTGAAAGAGAATTGGGAGGTGGAATTGTTTTCAGTTGACATCTACAAAGTTCAAAATTAACTTATTATTATTTTATGTTTTAAATATCCTAATTATTTTATGACCCAAAAAACAAAATTAATTAGGATGAGACCCCGATTCATCAATACACAGTGAACTGGCTTAGCACTGTCCACTTGTACGATTAGGTAGGTAAACAACAAATGTTAATTGTGTCCACTACACAACTCTCCATTTGGGGTTATCGCTAAAAGCGATGTATGTTTAAACCCAACTATGCCCACTTGATAAACAAGCGATGTATGGTCATTTACTATTAACTGTAACACCGGCCCATGTTACACAGGAAACGCGATGATTACCTTCACTAACGATCAACGCCCAGATATAGGGTTCAGCACTAACATTTGGGTTCGATTTAGAATGAAGTGTTAACTCGTTAAGGGTGGCATAAAACATCAATTTAAAATTGTGATTTATTTTCATATTTACCATAAATATTTTGAATAACTCGTAGACGCCCCACTCACGGTGTGCACATATAATGTATATATGTGTGGCCCTCGGGGGGCAAAAGTAAAGTTGCACTAGTTTTAACGTTATTTTACTAATTTCGTGAAAATAGCGTTAAAAACGACGGACGGTTAATCATGCATCATGTGGTGGCGTTGATAGCCAAAAGACAAAGGGGTACATGCACCGATCGGGTTTGTCCCGATTGCTAAGTGTTTTGTGCCTTATGTCCAAGGCTTGATACCAAACCACATCGAGCTGGGGGTCTCACCGGAAGCAGCCTCTCTATTCTTAGGGGTAGAGGTAAGGTTGTCTACATCTTACCCTCCTCAGACCCTACCTTAGCTTTGCTATAGGTGGGATTAACTGAGTATGATGATGATGATGATGATTTTGAATAACTCGTAGCATGATGCGAGTCACACAATAGTTTATAAAATCCAATTTTATATAATTCGTGATAATTGAAACTCTTTTCAACACTCGACACGATATAGTTTTAAATACCCTATTTAAACTATGTTGGTCGTTTTATCGCGAATGAACTATTATTATTTCACAAATAATAATCCCCCGGCACGTGAACTTGGGAGGCAAGAGAATTGTTTTTATTAAAAGTGTGCCTCTAGGGTTTACATCTTAACCCTCATTTTATAAAACAATAACTTACACTAAGCCCCTCGTTAAATATCATAATATTCCCTGATATTAATCCAATTAATATTAAGTCCCTCGAGTTTAAAACTATTATTATTTCACAAATAATAATCCCCCGACACGTGAACTTGTCTGATTCGTATACCAACGTGTAACTCTTCGAATCGTACCGGGTTACGTTGACCTTGACTTTTAATTACATCGGACATACTATATATCCAACATATTAAACCTTCACCCGTCAAAATTTTTAATTAATAAGGTTCTTACAACATTGTTATACACGTATATATATTAATTCATAACTTATCATTGGTAAATGACTCTCAGTACTAGTTTTGGCTATGCGATCAAATACAGAAGTTAAAGGCCTGGCAAAAGGAACGGACTGATCGGGTAACAGACCTAAAGGTTTCTTGTCAACATGGATTGCTTAAAAATATCAACTTGGTAAGCATATAGTATGTTAACAAAGGACTCCGACTAAATTGGGCTTAACCATTTTAGTAAAAAGAACCGAATCGCTAAAATAATAATAACTATAGCAAATATAACAAAAGTAGGTAAGTCCAAATTTACAAGGCATAAACATAAAGGTCACAGTTCCAATGTTTAGCCTACAAAAAGTTCTAAGCGGGCTTGACAAATGTACCAAAAATCGAGTAAACTAAGTTAGGGGTTGTGTGATTGATTAAGAGGTCTGAATGGTTAAGGCTGAATCATTAAGACTTGGGATGTAGCTGAACCATTAAGCACTGAACTATGCTGAACCTAAGTGTTGAATCATTAAGAGGTCTGAATGGTTAAGTGCTGAATTGTTAAAATAAGTCATGTGACATAGACATTAAGTCGTGTGACATATTGTTATAATTCAATTACTAATGTTTGGGCTTGAGTATGTTACAGATATTGCTATTGGGCTTAATGATGGGCTTCATATTACAAGGCTTGCTATTGGGCTTGGCTTCTGGTTGTTTGTACGTATAAGTTTACGTATCAATTGGTTGTACTTGTTGGTTGTACGTATTATGTGAGCTGGTGAGCTCATGTGTTTGTTCGAGGCATCTTTATATCCGTTGGATTAATTTGATCGTGATCGTTGGATGGATAGATGGCAGAAGCTTCCAGAGCATCATATAAATATCATTTCTCTCTCTCAATTGTATCCATTCAATTCATTCGTATTGTTATTTTCTCTCTGTATATTTTTAGGGTTTCTAGTCTTGTTCTTTGTGGTCTTCTTCAGTGATTATTCATAATCACTGTAAGTCTGTATTGTATATTGTTTTCCTTTTAGGTTGTGACAACTAATCTGAACAATCAGTAGTCATAATCTGTGTATTGTTCTTTCTGGATTCTTCGATTGGTTGAATCCTGGGTATTCAGGGGGAACTTCTTTTGGGTTGGTTTAAATAAGATTTTGTCACGTTTTTGGTCGCCTACATCTTTGTGTTATTGGTTTGAGTTTATGTTGGCTCATTGTTATATTTGTTGAGTATATTGAAACCCTAAAATTGTACATGGTATCAGAGCTGTAAGGCTCTTGATCTTGGTGTCTTGGTCTTGTATCGTCTTCCGCTGTATTATTGGTCTTGTTGTTAGGATCTGATCTTTCTAGATCTGGTTCTTGTATTGGTTTGGTGTGGTAGATCTTATCTGGATTTTATAGATCTGGTCTATCACCCTCTCTTGTCTATTGTTGTGGTTTATTTGCAGGTTTGTGGTGTTGTCAACTATTGTTGGACTGGTTTTGTATTGGAGCTATTGGAGTGGATGTTTATAGCTACAATTGCTCCCATAACACAGCACCCTAAGTGAAGGTGTTGGTTGTGGGATTGGCAAAACCCTAACTTGGGTTCCCCTCTCTGTGAGATCGTTCTGACTTTGTTATCTTTCTGTTATTGTGTCTAGGGCTACTGACCGGGTTAGGTGGACCGGTATTGAGCCAAGTATTTGGTGTCTTGTCTGGTTACTTGTCTGTTGTGATTACTTGTTTATCCTGGTTTGTCTTTGTGTTTGTATTGAGTATTAGTATATAATATAGATAATAAAAGGACTCCTGAGTTAAGAACTGGGTGGACACCATTGAGTGACGAATCCACTATCTGTATCACTGACTCAGCTTCGTTCTTCTAGGGTTTATTGTGATCTGTTTTTTGTTTCTGTTCCTGTTTGTGTGGTTTGTTTGTTGATCTATCATGGGTGATGTTATTAACTCTAGTGGTGGAGGTGGAGATGGTCATAATCAAGCAGCTGATCCAACTTTGGTCAGCAAACTTGACATTAGTGACCCTCTTTATCTTCATCCTAGTGATACCTCTAGTCTGTCAATCATTAGTATCAAACTAAAAGGAACTGAAAACTATTCAGTATGGGCTAACTCTATGAAATTGGCTTTACAAGCTAAAAATAAAATGGGATTCATAGATGGTACATGTATGAAGTCTGTGTCTGATGATGTTCTTGCTAGTCAGTGGGATAGGTGTAACTCTGTTGTTCTGTCTTGGTTGATCAATTCTGTTTGTGAGGAGTTATATCTAGGACAAGTATTTTCTAAGTATGCTAGAGATGTTTGGTTAGATCTAAAAGAGATTTATGATAGAGTAGATGGTTGTGTTATGTTTAATCTTCATAAGAAGATTAACAGTCTGTCTCAAAATGGTAGTTCAGTTGCTGAATACTATCATAAGTTGAATACAATGTGGAAGCAGTTTGATTCTATAGTTCAGTTACCTATGTGTACTTGTCAAGCTTCAAAGGAATTTAATGATTTTAATTCCCTCATTAAACTCATGCAATTTCTTATGGGGCTTGATGAGATATATCAACCTGTTAGGACTACTTTGTTGACAAGTGATCCTTTACCTTCTGTAAAGACTGCATTTGCTATTGTATCTAGAGAGGAATCTCATAGAGGCACTAGCAATGGGTCTAAAGGATCAAATGTCTCTTTTTCTGCTAAGTCCAATCAGGTTGTGGATAATAGGAGGAGGTTCAATAGTAACAATAGAGGACCAAATCCTTTTGGGTTGGTTTAAATAAGGTTTTGTCACGTTTTTGGTCGCCTACATCTTTGTGTTCTTGGTTTGAGTTTATGTTGGCTCATTGTTATATTTGTTGAGTATATTGAAACCCTAAAATTCTACATGAATGATTAAGTTGGACATTTTAATGGTTATTTTTCTTGTCCCATATTGGTACGAGAGCCCCATTAAGATTCAGCATAGTTCAGTGCTTAATGGTTCAGTTACATCCCAAGTCTTAATGATTCAGCCTTAACCATTTCATTCAGAAGTTAAAACAAACGTACTGAATGCTGAATTATTCAGCGCTAAATGGTTCAGAGTCTTATTAGAAGCTACCAAACAGCCCTTAGTTTATCATCTCCGTTTGATTTCGAACTTTGCCCAATTTTAAGATGCTTAATTTATTTGTTTCCATTTATAATACAAGATGTGTGAACTTGATATTCTCATTTTAATCAGATTCTAATATTTAAGTATAGGAATTTAAACTCTTTTTGGAACCGAACCAACCAATTATAGTATTGTCCTTTATAAAGGACTCATTTGTCACCCTAGAAGGTACGAATTTTATAATATAACATATGTTTCGTTTATGATATTCATTTGTATTATGTATTTTATTCGTACACATGCATAGTTGGGTGAGTTGTCATTATTTGAATTTGGAATTATGGAAAGCAAAGTTTCCCATACAATACGAATGTACAGAAGTCCAAAAATAACAGTGAGATATTGATTTGTCTTCTGCAATGTGTATGTTAATGAAGATATGGAGGGGAGAAGAGTTCTGTGTACGTGTAGTGTGTGGACCTTTTCATTCAGATCTCTAAAAGACAAACAACTCTTCTACGTACCTTCAATTTCAACCATATTTGGGAATCCAAATGTTTAACGATATCGTTACTTTGAAACCGTTTTCGTTCAATAATAATCGCATCGATATGCACGAATTCTTTAGATTCGTTATCCTTCGATCGACAGCAAGACCTACAATGCTAGGGTTGCTATCTCATGATCCTCTCCTCGATATTCATTTTAATTGATCTTTATATAAATGCCCTTGGGGTAAAAGTAAAGTTGCACTAGTTTTAACGTTATTTTACTAATTTCGTGAAAATAACGTTAAAAACGACGGACGGTTAATAATCATGAATCATGTGGTGGCGTGGATAGCCAAAAGACAAAGGGGTGCATGCATCGATAGGGTTTGTCCCGATTACTAAGTGTTCTGTGCCTTATGTCCAAGACTTAATATCAAACCACATCGAGCCGAGGGTCTCATTGGAAGCAGCATCTCTATTCTTAGGGATAGAGGTAAGGGTGCCTATATCTTACCCTCCTCAGACCATATCTTAGTTTTGTTATAGGTGAGATTAACTGAGTATGATGATAATCTTGATCTTTATATAAAGATAAGAAGATTATGATATTAATCTATAATTACAACATTATACTATGTATTATTGGAAATGAAAGATAAATAGTGTGAACCCAATGAGAGGGGGTTGGCCTTTATTTTTTTATTAAATTTTGTTAATAGTTATATATTAATAATGGATTCAAATAAAAACATGAATATGTTGTTGGTGGAGTGATTTGTATTGTGGTTTGTATGTCCAAGGTCTCAGGTTCGAGTCTTAGGGGAGACATTTTAAACATAAGTGTGTTGGAGGTGGAGCTAAACTTAAACCCTTAACATGAAACTTTTAAACCTTAATACCTAAAGGTGAAACTAAAGGCAAACCACAGGGACTAATTGCGTAATTTTCTCTAATCTAAAATAAAAAAATATTGATGTATGTAGTGGGGGTCGAACCCGGGTTACCAAATGGATCAACCAACTGAGCCACTTGTGGATTTGGTTTATTATTGAATACGTAGTTTTATTATATAACAATTATCATTTTGATCTGGTTCCTTATAATAACCCACGAATATTAACCCTCAAACCCACCTGTCGAATTCATTGTATGTACCACGAATTAAGAACTGAAACACCTGTATATATGATAGTCTATCCATTATGTATACAAAATTTCCATTAAAACATTCAAATCAAGCTCCATTCGACGAATTAAAGGTTGACGTCACGCGTCTTTAATAAGCCAATTAATCATCGATTCGAACATGTTAGTTCGATTATTTTACATGGTTTTGATCAGAATTCAATGTAGATTAATAGCCCTATGATTTCATTCACAGCCGTGGTCTAATTCGATGTCAATCGAAATGGGTTTGAGGGTTAAAATTTGTGGGTTAGTATAAGGAACCAGGTTCGATCTGATAATTGCTTTATAAAAAAACGTTTCAAAACCAAATACACAAGTGGCTCAGTTGGTTGATCCATTTGGTTTTAGGATCGACCCGGCCATCAACCCGGGTTCAACCCCCACCACAAACATCAATATTTTTTATTTTAGATTATTAGGTGGGGCCCACTTAAATTTCATATTTGGTTTGCCTTTAGTTTCACCTTTAGGTATTAAGGTTTAAAAGTTTCATGTTATGGGTTTAAGTTTAGTTTTTGTAACATAATAGGGTATTAGGTGGGCCCCACTTAAATTTCACATTTGGTCCTTGTGGTTTACCATTTGTCACATGAGGGTAAACTCAGTTAAATATTAACCTCCGTTAATGCTAATACCCTATTATGTTACAAAAACAGAACTTAAACCCTTAACATGAAACTTTTAAACCTTAATACCTAAAGGTGAAATTAAAGGCAAACCACATGGACTAATTGCGTAATTTTCTCATATACTTATGGTTACATTTCAAAAGATAAGATGTGTTGGTGGTGGAGTGGTTTGTGGTGAGATTTTCTTGGCCAAGGTCCCAGGTTCAAACCTTGAATATCGTGACAAACTAATTTGTAGTCGCGCAACGCACGACCATCATAACTACTAGTTATATATAAAACCGTCTTTCATACTCTTTTATGTATTTTTAACATATAAATATACTTAAAAAGGGAATATATTAATTTTAAAAATCTGAAGTATATGATATCTTAATGTAATTTGTCAGTTATTAAATAAAAATTGACCTTATAAAAAAGTATGATCTTTTGTTGGGGTAATATAACAAATGAAACATGTAACTTTTACTTTTGTTAACAATAATGATTTTATCCCTATCGGAATGTTATAAATATGTGTTTAAAATTATTATTTTTATTTTTTGCTTATAAACTTGGTTACATTTGTATGGCATTTCTCCTATGATTAAACAAAATAAGTGGCCAAAAATAAAAACAAGAAGCATTTTTGTGCAGAAACAAATTGTTAGGGTGCAGTGAATATATCTAAATTGCATGGAAAATGGCATGCATGGCATTCCACTGATTACTACAACTGCATGCCATGTCATGCCAATGTATACTTGCATTTAGATTCACATGCACATATGACATACCATCTGCATCACTCTTACTCATCTCAACTTATTCCCTACTCGCATCAGATATGTGTGAATTCACGCAATTAATAAAATCAAAATAAAATAAAATTCTTTGATTGTAAAAAAAAAAATTATACGGAGAGAAATGCTTTTGATTAAGCTTGTATATATTTATTGTCTTTTTGTCATATGGGCTTTAGTTTTTAACTTGTTAAGAGTTGTTTATATTTGAACAAAGTGCATGCATACAAACCCATCAAGTTTACTTTCATTAAACATGGGGTTCTTATATATGTACAAGAGAGCACAACTGTACAAGTGATTTTGTTGTGGTTGAGGGCTGTCAAAATTTGGGAATGGTAAAATTGATGGTGCTTGGCTACTGGAGTGTGATGGTGGTTCGGATGTGTTAAAGGTGTTGAGTGATGGATGGTTTGGAGAAGGTGAGAATTGGTTCTGTGACATTGGTTCATTGGTTCGCATGGGAGAGTTGTTTAAGTTCTCCAGTTGCTTAAACAGTGATACTGGAGATTGCAAGATTTTCTTCTCTCTGTGAAATACTCGGTTATGTCGAGCTGTTTTCTCAATTTCTAGATCAAACACTAACGGTGATGACTTTCCTGAGTGTCTTGTATGATGCATGCAATTGAGAAATTACCTGCACAAAACAAACTAGAAGAATGAGCGTAACACCGAACAATAAAATAAAATAAACAAAAAGACAATATTTTTGGATATTTGTGATTTTTAGAAAAATAAGAAAACTAAACACTTTGAGCACGACTCCCCGGAAACGGCGCCAAAATTTGGTCGGCGTCGAAGGACCGATAAAAAATAAGAGTTTTAGAAAGAGTTCCAACTACCTTATTAGATAGGGTAAGGTGGGTGTCGAACCTCGAGGAGTAATGTGGAAAGTGTTATGTTAACCTAAATAATTAAACTAGACAATAAAGTAAAATCGATTGTTTGGATTGTTTGAGAAGAATGAAATTAAGTAAAATGGCGGAAACTAAAACAAACTGTAAACAATTTTGAGAAAATGTGATCTCTTCAGAATTCCGGTTTAGCCAAATTCACTCGGGTTTGCAAACGGGTCAATTGGAATCACATAGACATGATGTATGATGTGTGCTTAGTAATTAACGTAACTTGTAAATTGATTAATGACTACATCGAAAGCCGATAACTACACCGATACTATTGATTCAGTTAATTACCATTTAGCAAATTATCGGTTTCAATGAACTTAGTAATAAGTTGTTTATCAATCAATGACCACAAGCAACAAGACTGCTATGGTTGATGTAATCATGAACAAGCAATACGATTAACGAATTAATGGTAAACTGTTCCATAAACCAACCACAATTGAAAGTTTAGAACTCGAAATCAACAAACATTCAATCCAATATATGATAATGTAGCAAAACCCACACAAAAATAACTAACCATTCATCAGGAGAGAATCACAGGTGACTTAGCCGCTCATGGTGGTGTTCCGATCTTCAATAGCTTGATTCTTGGTGCAAAACATGTTCCTATGGATCAATGAATGATTAATCGGTGATATGAGGATGTTTCTCCAGCCAAAAAACTCCCAAAGGATGATTATTTTCGACTAAAACGAATGGGGATGATTAGGTTTTCAAAAATTATCTCTTATAAGCCAAAACAACTTTCCAAAAATTTCTCCTTCATGCCGTAAGCTACGAGGCTCAGACCGTAGCCTACGGTCTAGCCTTCCTGCTCCTTTTTGCTGATCTAAGCTATGGTTGCCAGTTGTAGCTTACGCTAGGGGCTTTCGGAAAAATCTTGTTTCCTGCATAACTTTTTCAATATAACTCCGTTTTCTTCACCGCTTGCGGCCACGTCTTCGTTTTTCAACCCTCTTTCATGTCATCCATTTTAATCTTTAGGTCCAGTCCATGAATTTTCTTCAAAACACGTCCAATCTTCGTATTTAACCTACGCATCCACGAATTGGCGTAATTATCTTATTCAAGCTATATAATCATCCAGAATACAATAAAACCAACCATTTTAATCACATTAACACTCGGGTTTTAGCCTCTCTATCTGTCACACCCTCAAAATCCACTTGCGGAGTTTTACCGCGAGGCGCATGACAAACCAGGATCCAAACCAACGATCACAAAAAACAAGTCTAAATGAATATAAATGCAATTTCAAAACATAGTTTAAAATCCCGTTTACAGCGGAAGCTTATTCAAAACAGTATCTCAACAATGAAATAACAGTTCAACGTTCAAAAGACCATGCAACCCTAGTTAGACGCCGTGCAGACGCGTGCGCCCTAGTCCAGTCGTGCTACCTTAGCGACCTGAGAAAACATGTAAAAGTTTACGTCAGCACAAAAATGCTGGTGAGTTTACAGGTTTTGTATCCAAGTACCAAGTCCACCTGTCCATACTATAACAAATCGAAAACCAGTATACGCTAGCTAGGCGTACGTTTTGTTACTACCACGATTGGAAAACCATTACTAACTCGAATACCAGATGTTGTGCCCGAAAAGTACCAAATGTTCCTGTTGTTCCTGTTTGAGACAATATGCACCCGCCGACCCTCCAAGTCGACGAGCGGGGTTGGTCACTCCCAATAGCGCTATTCACATTTCCCCGTTGTGCAAACCCGCACATTCATGGTTCCCCCCGTGTGACATCCGTCACTTTTCATTGTACTCTTTCTATTATTACCTGTACGTCATAATTCAAATAATAAACGTGACATTATTCTTGAGCGTTTAATTCGGGTTCGTTTAATCATAGATAATAATAATAATAATAATAATAATTATTATGTTGAGGCCCACCTGATGGAGCCCAACAGCCTCCAAGCCCAGCCCAAACCCTAAATGTCTGGCCCATCATCCCAGGCCCAATCCTCCTTTGGCTGTTTATAAAAAATAAAAATAATTATGCTTTGGCCGGGGTTCGAACCCGCGCCAAAGCCACACACTCAAACATCCTTAACCAACTGAGCTGAGCCTTCTATCTGTTATAACCCAGACGCGTTTTATATAAATATACACTTTTAAAACCTCACAGTTGACAAGGAAAGTCAACTGTGGGTTGCCTTGTTAATCAATCCGTCCCATTAACGAGTAATTGATTCATTTTTGGTAAATTTGTACAATTATCGGCCTATTACAACTCATCTACACGTCAATTGACAACAGATCATTGACCAATTTTGAATTCGAACGCGTATGATAATTAATCGGGGTCAACTTACCAATTAACCTAACCTATTGATCCCCACTATAAATTGAGCCTTGGAACAGCTTCACAACTCGCTCACTCATCTTCTTAAACCTCCAATTGTTCTAATTATCTCTGTTGATCTCCTTATTGCACGACGATTGACTTTGGTCTTTGACCAGTCAATTATCCACGATTACACACTGTGAGTCTCGTTTTTGTTATGGGTTTTGTTCATCGGCAATCCAGCAACAAAAGCCCCATATTTAATCGGGCTCATGTTGCCTGGATTGCCTGATTGAAAATTCTAGGGCTCGTGTTCTTGAATTGGGGATAAACTTGTTTTTGCGTATGTTATATATTTATTTTTAACCCAGAATCATCACAACCACCGGCCTAGGCCAAGTGGTTGTGACCACGGTCCACAACAAAGGTCACCCGGGTTCGAGTCCCGGCTCTGACCGGTTTTGCTTCTTTTTCTTTTCTTTTCTTTTTGAAAACAAACAATTAAATATATATATATATTAAATCCTTTTAAATCTTTTAAATTCTTTTAAAAATACCAAAACTATTTTATAAATTCTAAAAAAATTACATTTGTTAAATCTGTTATAAAAGTTTCATTTATAATTTTTATTTTTCAGAAATTCATTTATTTAATATTTATAATAATTAAATCATTTTTAATCTATTAGATTTATAAAAATCCATTTATACATCAAAACAATTTTATTAATTTCTCCAAAATTTATCCTGACTTTATTTAAAGTTAAACTTTACTGAAATAATTTTTAATTCAGTAAAATCATTTATTTTATATTTTTAATCAATTTTTGATAGATTTAATCATAATTAAATCATAACAAATCCAATTTTCATCATTTTTGCACCAAAATTTTATACAAATTATTTTTAATCATTTAGAACAGAAATATGATTTTTAAAATAAGAATTCTTTAATTTTAGTATTTTTAAATATTAAAGTTAAATAATGACTATTTATAAATAAATAGATTTAAAAATCTATTTTAAATGAAATAATTTTATAAAAATTATTTCTATACTTCAAACACTTTATTGTGTATATCCTAAATTCAAATTTCATTAAAAGACTTTTATTTAATTATTTATTTTCTCATAATTAATAAACAATTTGTTTATTAACACAAATAAACGTAATCCCCAATTCGAAGCCCTAGATATACATGCATCCTAGAGTTATTTCACTCACACATTATCAATTACTTTAGGTTAATCTTTTGGGAGAAATCTCAAGTTCATATTTCGTTGTCCAGTCCAATTTCAAGTTACTACGTAAACAGTGAGTATTCCTACCCCCTTTTTGCATTTATACATTTTTGGGGTGTTACATGTACACTATTACAATTTCAAATACAAGTTTACATTTTTACAATACAATTCTAGTACTATGTGCATTGCTTACAACGTGCTTTATGCTTAGACAATACATGTGGATTACATTTGTACTTAGTGAAATCATTAACATGGTACAAGCCGACCTTAACATTGGATAGCGCTATTTGGATTGACAACCCGCCTAGGTTGATTCTCCCCCTTTTTCATCGGAGAATCCGTGGCCATTGTTAAGTTATTATCCACTTGTTGGATAAGTACACTACAGTTCATACAGTACATTATACAGTCACAGGGTTGATTTCGCTCATTTGTTGATACATGGTTTACATATTTGCACTGTAGCTTGCACTTGAATTGTATAACTTTTAATCTACTATATATATCAAAACTAGGAATGCTCACCAACATTTCTTATGTTGACCAAACCTATTTTTGTACATGTTTCAGGTGCAGTTTGATCAAGATACTTTTAGCGCTTTATTATGCAGTTATTTCATTATTTATGTTTCATTTAAGACCTTGTATTTCCATTTTCCTTGTAAGACAATTTTTGGGTTTCATTTAATAATATTTACATTTAAGTACCATGTGCTTTTGAACAATCGTCACTACGTGACACCTCGATGATTCCGCCATCGGTTGGGGTGTTACAGATTGGTATCAGAGCCATGGTTATAGGGAATTAGGTTATTAGAATGCCTTTTAGCCTAGACTATAACCGAATTTCAACTTTCAGGTGCAACACTTCCTAATTTATCATCCCTCTCATTACCCTTCACTTTCCTTCCTTAATCTTTCCCTTTCTCCTCCTTTCTTCTCATCTTTCATCATGACGTATAAGGATGGTGTCCTACAAGGAGTGGAAAGACTACATCATCATGGAGCAGGAGCAGTACCTTTCATGAAGACACTCTTAGGCATAATGCCTACTCTTATTTTTGCTCCTTCAAAGTTGTTGAACTTTAATGAGTGTGAAAAAGGACACGTGCAATCTGGAAGGGTGGACGCCTGTACACTGGGTTTTCTGGCATAGGCAAGCATAGCGCATAAATCCATTTACGGACCTGTTATGCTTACCTGGGGATTCCTGGAGTGAGTGTCCACTTATAGGCTAAAGCATGTCTTCTTTGATCACCATTGGGCTCAATTTCTTTGAAAAGTCAACGTTCTTGTTGGGCTTTATAGCTAGACAAGGGCAATCCAAACATGTTATACATATATATTTCAAATGATATACCTTTATTTCACATACGATATCTTGTGATCATAACTCTTATGCACTATTACACTTACATTTATTAATCTCATAACTTTTCATTGACTGTCTTGTAGATGTCTGCTCGCCGTATGCTCCGTGATGCTAGCCAACGCACTGTTCGTGCCTCTGGACAACGTTCTGATCGTCGCCTTGCTTCTCTTGTCGCTGAGCAAATTGCTGCAGTGATTCCGAATCTTGTTAGTGAGTTAACCCAGAACAGCAACAGTACCAATACTGAGGGTGCAACTCAAACTCGGTGTACCTTCAAACACTTCAACTCATGCAATCCCACGAAGTTTACTGGAGAGGAGGGTGCTACTGGCCTCCTCCAATGGTTTGAAAGTATGGAAAGTACCTTCGTGAACAGCGAGTGTCCTGATAACCTCCGCGTTCGCTATGCTACCAGTGTCCTTCAAAAGGGGGCATTGACCTGGTGGAATGGTGAGAAGCGTAATCGGGGCGCTGATGTTGCTCTATCCTTGTCTTGGACTGAGGTCAAGGAACTTATGATCGCCAAGTTCTGCCCTAGGAATGAAATGAGGAAGCTAGAGGAAGAGTTCCATGGGTTGAAACAGGACAGTGGTGAAAATCTTGCATACAACACCCGTTATCATGAGCTCAGTATTTTGGTTCCACACATGGTTACCCCGGTCTCTCGAGCAATCGAGAAGTATATTGAGGGACTGCCTGACCTAATTCAAGATGTAGTCACTGGAAGCAGACCCACTACGGTGGAAGAAGCCATTCAGCTTGCAGCCTCCTTGACTGACAAGCACGTCAAAAAGGGAAATTTGGTTAGGAAAGGAACCAAGAAATCAACTGAGAAGACCCCCACCCCTACTACTGAATCATCAAGAGTTGCTGTAGACAATACCGGTTCCAACACTAGGAAGCGGAAGGCCAAGGGTAGAAACTATGCTGTTGTGGCCCCAGTAACTCAGGCTCCAATAGCACAGGCTCCAATGGCTCAGGCTCCTCCTGTTAAGAAGGTTTACAGTGGAAACTTACCCAAGTGTGCCACCTGTCAGTACCATCACCCCACAAATTTTCCTTGCCGCCACTGTACCACCTGTGGTAGGTATGGTCATGTAGCTGCCACATGTCGATCTACGTTTCGACCTCAACCTATTAATGCTCAACCTGTTAACCCTCAACCAGCTCGCCAAAACCCACAACCTATAGCATATGGTCGAGCTTGCTTCAATTGTGGTGATCCGAACCACTTCAGAAACCAATGTCCAGCACTTGTCCCAGCAAACCATGCAGCAAACCCAGTGGCTCGTGGTCGAGCTTTCAACATCAATGCAACAGAAGCTCAGGAAACAAATGACGTGGTGAATGGTACGTTTTTACTTGATGGTCGTTATGCTTCAATTTTATTTGATACTGGTGCGGATAAAAGTTTTGTGTCATTAGCATTCGAACCTCTATTATCTCACACTCGCTCTAGATTAGGAGCGCCTTTCACGGTCGAGGTCGCAGATGGTAAACCCATCTCAATCGATTCTATTATTCAGGGTTGTACTCTTAGCCTTAACGAACATGACTTCACCATTGATCTTATACCCATGAAATTGGGAAGCTTTGATGTTATCGTGGGTATGGATTGGCTTTCTAAACATCATGCCGAAGTTGTCTGCTTTGAGAAATTTATTCGGTTTCCTCTCGCATCGGGTGACTTTTTACGAGTTTATGGTGAGAAACCATCCAGTGGTCTTAAACTCATGTCTTGCACCCAAGCACAGAAATATCTACGCAAGAAATACGTAGCTTTCTTGGCCCATATTGTGGAAAAGAAAAGTAAAGACAAGAGTATTCAAGATGTTCCTGTTGTTCGTGAGTTTCCCGAAGTTTTTCCTGATGATTTACCGGGACTTCCACCAGTGCGTCCTGTCGAATTTCGTATTGATCTTGTACCTGGTGCTACGCCCGTTGCTAAATCTCCATACCGCCTTGCACCTTCCGAGATGCAAGAACTTGCGAGTCAACTTCAAGAGTTGGCAGACAAGGGTTTCATTCGTCCCAGCTCATCACCTTGGGGAGCTCCAGTCCTATTTGTAAAGAAGAAGGATGGATCTTTCCGTATGTGTATTGATTATCGGGAGTTGAATAAGCTCACTATTAAAAACCGGTACCCTTTACCTCGCATTGATGACCTCTTTGATCAACTTCAAGGTTCGACTTGTTTCTCAAAGATTGATCTTCGTTCGGGATATCATCAGCTACGAGTCCATGAAGACGACATTCCAAAAACAGCTTTCCGTACACGTTATGGGCATTACGAGTTTATGGTTATGCCTTTCGGGCTAACGAATGCACCCGCTGTCTTCATGGATCTCATGAATCGCGTGTGCAAACCCTTCTTGGATAAGTTCGTAATTGTTTTCATCGATGACATTCTCATCTACTCTAAGACCAAATCAGCCCACGAGCAACACCTTAGACAAATTTTGGGTCTTTTGAAGAATGAACAACTGTATGCCAAATTCTCCAAGTGTGAATTCTGGCTTAAAGAGGTTCAATTTTTGGGACACATTATCAGTGAAAAGGGTATACACGTGGATCCAGCTAAGATTGAGGCTGTTAAGAATTGGATTACACCCAAGTCTCCCACGGAAGTTCGCTCATTTCTTGGCTTAGCGGGTTATTATCGTCGATTTATTCTCAACTTTTCCAAGATTGCTTTACCTCTCACTTCCTTGACCCATAAGGATAAACCATATGTATGGGGACCCAGTCAGGAAGAAGCATTCCAAACTTTGAAGCAGAAACTGTGTGATGCTCCAATTCTCACCCTACCGGACGGCAGTGAGGATTTCGTAGTTTACTGTGATGCCTCTAATCAAGGCCTTGGTTGTGTTCTCATGCAACGAGGCAAGGTTATAGCATATGCATCACGACAACTGAAAAACCATGAGAAAAATTACACTACCCATGATCTTGAGCTCGGAGCGGTCGTCTTCGCACTTAAGATTTGGCGTCACTATTTATATGGTACAAAATGTGTGATCTTCACTGACCACAAGAGTCTTCAACACATTTTCAACCAGAAAGATCTGAACATACGACAACGACGATGGGTCGAGTTGTTAAATGACTACGACTGCGAGATTCGCTACCATCCTGGCAAAGCGAATGTTGTAGCCGATGCCCTTAGTCGTAAAGGTCATGCCCAGCTTTATTGTGCTCAGGTCCAGTCCGATATTAAACTCCGCATTATTGAAGCCCAACATATCTCTGTTACTGAGGGCAACATGTACGAAGAAATGTCGTGTGGAGCCGAAAATCAGTTGGAAACCAAAAATGGCTTACTTTATTTCATGAACCGTCTTTGGATCCCTGATCGTGACAACCTGCGTACCTTCCTCATGGACGAGTCCCATAAGTCTCGTTATTCCATTCACCCTGGTGCAGATAAGATGTATCAGGATCTGCGTACTTTGTATTGGTGGCCCGGTATGAAAAAGGACATAGCTCTTTATGTAGCTAAATGCCTTACTTGTTCTAAAGTCAAAGCTGAGCACCAACGTCCATCTGGTTTACTTGTGCAACCAGAAATACCAGTGTGGAAGTGGGAGAACATTGCTATGGACTTCATCACGAAGCTTCCACGCACTACTCGCGGGCATGACAGTATCTGGGTTATTGTCGATCGTTTGACCAAATCTGCTCACTTCCTACCCATTCGTGAGACCTACACAGCTGAGAAACTGGCTAAGATTTACATCAGTGAGATTGTCAGCCGTCATGGTATTCCTCTAGACATTATTTCCGATCGTGATAGCTGGTTTACTTCTCGCTTTTGGCAGACATTTCAGTCCGCACTTGGTACACAACTAAATCTTAGCACGGCTTATCACCCACAGACGGATGGCCAAACTGAACGAACCATCCAAACATTGGAGGATATGCTTCGAGCGTGCATCATCGACTTTGGTGGTAATTGGGACACGCACCTACCCTTGGTTGAGTTCTCGTATAATAACAGCTACCATTCCAGTATTAACATGGCACCATTTGAGGCACTCTACGGTCGCAAATGTCGTTCCCCTGTGTGTTGGAGCGAGGTTGGTGAAACACAAATCACCGGTCCCGAACTAATACAAGAAACGACAGACAAAATTCATCGCATTCGTGAGAACTTACAAGTTGCTCGAAGCAGACAAAAGAGCTATGCCGATCAAAGGCGCAAGCCTCTAGAATTCCAAGTCGGGGACATGGTACTTCTCAAGGTTTCACCTTGGAAGGGTGTATTTCGGTTTGGAAAGAAAGGGAAACTTGCACCACGATTCGTAGGCCCTTTTAAAATCCTTGAACGAGTTGGGAAAGTAGCTTACAAGCTTGACTTACCACCGGAGCTCAATAATGTTCATCCAACGTTTCATGTTTCTAATCTCAAGAAGTGTTTGGCTGAAGATAACCTCCATGTTCCTTTAGAGGATATCCAGATTGACGAATCGATGCGCTTCATAGAGAAACCTGTGGAGATTATGGATCGAGATGTCAAGACGCTTAAGCGAAGCCGAATTCCTATTGTAAAAGTTCGTTGGGAATCCAAACGAGGCCCAGAGTTTACTTGGGAGCGTGAGGACCAAATGATGTCTAAGTATCCTCACCTCTTTCCAGAGACTACCACTTGAAGTAATTTCGGGACGAAATTTCTAAAAGTAGGGGATGCTGTGACATCCGTCACTTTTCATTGTACTCTTTCTATTATTACCTGTACGTCATAATTCAAATAATAAACGTGACATTATTCTTGAGCGTTTAATTCGGGTTCGTTTAATCATAGATAATAATAATAATAATAATAATAATTATTATTATGTTGAGGCCCACCTGATGGAGCCCAACAGCCTCCAAGCCCAGCCCAAACCCTAAATGTCTGGCCCATCATCCCAGGCCTAATCCTCCTTTGGCTGTTTATAAAAAATAAAAATAATTATGCTTTGGCCGGGGTTCGAACCCGCGCCAAAGCCACACACTCAAACATCCTTAACCAACTGAGCTGAGCCTTCTATCTGTTATAACCCAGACGCGTTTTATATAAATATACACTTTTAAAACCTCACAGTTGACAAGGAAAGTCAACTGTGGGTTGCCTTGTTAATCAATCCGTCCCATTAACGAGTAATTGATTCATTTTTGGTAAATTTGTACAATTATCGGCCTATTACAACTCATCTACACGTCAATTGACAACAGATCATTGACCAATTTTGAATTCGAACGCGTATGATAATTAATCGGGGTCAACTTACCAATTAACCTAACCTATTGATCCCCACTATAAATTGAGCCTTGGAACAGCTTCACAACTCGCTCACTCATCTTCTTAAACCTCCAATTGTTCTAATTATCTCTGTTGATCTCCTTATTGCACGACGATTGACTTTGGTCTTTGACCAGTCAATTATCCACGATTACACACTGTGAGTCTCGTTTTTGTTATGGGTTTTGTTCATCGGCAATCCAGCAACAAAAGCCCCATATTTAATCGGGCTCATGTTGCCTGGATTGCCTGATTGAAAATTCTAGGGCTCGTGTTCTTGAATTGGGGATAAACTTGTTTTTGCGTATGTTATATATTTATTTTTAACCCAGAATCATCACAACCACCGGCCTAGGCCAAGTGGTTGTGACCACGGTCCACAACAAAGGTCACCCGGGTTCGAGTCCCGGCTCTGACCGGTTTTGCTTCTTTTTCTTTTCTTTTCTTTTTGAAAACAAACAATTAAATATATATATATATTAAATCCTTTTAAATCTTTTAAATTCTTTTAAAAATACCAAAACTATTTTATAAATTCTAAAAAAATTACATTTGTTAAATCTGTTATAAAAGTTTCATTTATAATTTTTATTTTTCAGAAATTCATTTATTTAATATTTATAATAATTAAATCATTTTTAATCTATTAGATTTATAAAAATCCATTTATACATCAAAACAATTTTATTAATTTCTCCAAAATTTATCCTGACTTTATTTAAAGTTAAACTTTACTGAAATAATTTTTAATTCAGTAAAATCATTTATTTTATATTTTTAATCAATTTTTGATAGATTTAATCATAATTAAATCATAACAAATCCAATTTTCATCATTTTTGCACCAAAATTTTATACAAATTATTTTTAATCATTTAGAACAGAAATATGATTTTTAAAATAAGAATTCTTTAATTTTAGTATTTTTAAATATTAAAGTTAAATAATGACTATTTATAAATAAATAGATTTAAAAATCTATTTTAAATGAAATAATTTTATAAAAATTATTTCTATACTTCAAACACTTTATTGTGTATATCCTAAATTCAAATTTCATTAAAAGACTTTTATTTAATTATTTATTTTCTCATAATTAATAAACAATTTGTTTATTAACACAAATAAACGTAATCCCCAATTCGAAGCCCTAGATATACATGCATCCTAGAGTTATTTCACTCACACATTATCAATTACTTTAGGTTAATCTTTTGGGAGAAATCTCAAGTTCATATTTCGTTGTCCAGTCCAATTTCAAGTTACTACGTAAACAGTGAGTATTCCTACCCCCTTTTTGCATTTATACATTTTTGGGGTGTTACATGTACACTATTACAATTTCAAATACAAGTTTACATTTTTACAATACAATTCTAGTACTATGTGCATTGCTTACAACGTGCTTTATGCTTAGACAATACATGTGGATTACATTTGTACTTAGTGAAATCATTAACATGGTACAAGCCGACCTTAACATTGGATAGCGCTATTTGGATTGACAACCCGCCTAGGTTGATTCTCCCCCTTTTTCATCGGAGAATCCGTGGCCATTGTTAAGTTATTATCCACTTGTTGGATAAGTACACTACAGTTCATACAGTACATTATACAGTCACAGGGTTGATTTCGCTCATTTGTTGATACATGGTTTACATATTTGCACTGTAGCTTGCACTTGAATTGTATAACTTTTAATCTACTATATATATCAAAACTAGGAATGCTCACCAACATTTCTTATGTTGACCAAACCTATTTTTGTACATGTTTCAGGTGCAGTTTGATCAAGATACTTTTAGCGCTTTATTATGCAGTTATTTCATTATTTATGTTTCATTTAAGACCTTGTATTTCCATTTTCCTTGTAAGACAATTTTTGGGTTTCATTTAATAATATTTACATTTAAGTACCATGTGCTTTTGAACAATCGTCACTACGTGACACCTCGATGATTCCGCCATCGGTTGGGGTGTTACACCCCGGGACTTCCAAAGATCGTGTAGTACACAAGAGAAACCCATAGTATGACAGTAGTTACCAAATAATCGTTTTAACACATGTTTTCTCCCCCGAAAGTATGAAACCAGTTTAAAAGAGGGGCCGTAAACTCACCTTAAGTTGCGTTACTCCTTAACCCGAGTAAACTCAGCTGCTATGCTAGTCCCGTAAAGCGGCGACCTAACATACGACAGTTACAAGTACTTAGACTAATAACCCGCAGGTTAATTAGTCCCTAGATGTCCAGACCATAACCAAGTTCGTTTGAAAACACCGTGACTCTTTAACTGACCCAAAGTACAAGACTCGACATCCCATTGGTGACCCGAGACTCCCCGTGTTATGTTTACGCTCCACAACATACAATAACGCATTCACACTTAACATACGTTAACGCACAACAAGTCCTAGCACATAGTTCACGTATCACCGAATTACACCCAAATATATGTTACCAAGTTATTAGACATGTTACGGGGTTCCTAGCATGTTACTACATGTTAAATCGGGTCTCGGAATGCTAATTTACACTTACAGCAGCAGTACACGCGATTAGGAAAAGTCAACTAGCATTTAGGTTGGTCAACTAGCAATTAGGAACCCTACTCGCCACTATTATAGGCGATTAGGAGCTACTCACATGAACTTACTAGCAATTAGGGCTAATCACATGAACTTACTAGCAATTAGGGCTAATCACCTGAACTTACTAGCAATTAGGGCTAATCACCTGAACTGTCACACGATTAGGCCTCTACTCGCTTGAGTTATAGGCGATTAGCACCCTACTCGCCTATAACATAGGCGATTAGGAATGCTACTCGCCTGTAACCTTGCTGTTCCGGTTTTTCGCGCGTTTAACGCTCCAAATCAGATCCAGAACGTGTGTAACCACCCAATATCATCCCAAACACTATCCTAAACATGTTTAACCCAAAATCCTTCGTTTAACCTCGTATAATCAGTCCTGCATGCAACCAAGTAATCCAAACACCATTCACATAGCATGCAACATCATACAACACGCGTAATCATAACCCTAATATCCAATTACTGAGATTTCTATCATCATACTATCAATATCAATACTGATCTAACATAATAACATATCAAATCATCATCATGAATCATAAAAATCCTAGCTTTCTAATCATACACACCCATAATGCATGCATATTAGTTATAATCCGATTAACAACCCTTATTGACGATTTTCAGAAAGCTTTTTCGTTTAACAACAGGTCTGGACCATTAGGGATTGATTAAAAACGTTTATAAAGAGTTATGGATGAAAATCAAACCTTAGGATTATGAAAGTATGATGATTCAAGCTTGAAACCTTGTGTTTTGATCAAAAATTGCCTTCCAGAGGTTGTTTATGTGTTGGGGCGGGTTATGGGACGACTAGGGTTTGTATAATGAAGTTTAGGAGGTTAAGTATGGTATTTATAGTCGTTTTTAGTCGTCCAGCCCGTTACTAGCGAGTATGCAGCCCTTACACGCGATTAGGGCTGCTAATCGCATGACGGTTCACACAATTAGGCCTAATCGCCTAAACCTTCACACGAGTAGGCCCCTAATCGCCCTTAGGGTCTCCTACTCGCCTCCCCTATAGGTGATTAGGCTTCCTAATCGCCTATAGGGGTTGGTTTTGTGCGTTTTGCGCGTGAAACCCCGTTTTAACATATGTTAACACATATTCACGTACCGACAAGTCACATAATGATTGTAAACACATAATACAAGTAAATACACATTTTCACACTCGTTCACCAATTCCCGGGACTCGAGACTCGTACGTTCCGTATGCCCTGACGATCCTACAAATCGTCACTGTTTGTACACTTGGTTAAGGACTGACATCTAACGAACCTTTAGACCAACATCCAATGATCTTCTAGACTAACCAATAGTTCCCGAACCATAACCCGACTTAACTAACCCAGTTAAGTACAATATACGCGTGACTCGCTAAGGTAGACTTTCATCTAGACAACGTTGTTAACCAGAATTTGCCGGGTGTCACACTATCAATGTTACAGTTTGCTTGTACTATCACTCACCCGCCTGACCTGCTTTAATTAAAAAAAATGGCCCAATCTGAAGAAAGTCTCCTACCACAAATATCCTCCAAACATTTATATCATCCATGGGGGGGGGGGGGGGGTAGCATTCAGGGGGTGGGCAGGGGCAGCCGTCCCTCCACCCCCTCCCCCAAATTTTCGCTCAGAAGTTTTGAGTATATAGTCTCTGTATGAAAATTTTTTTGGTATATACGGTTTCGACCCCCCTTTATTTAAAAAAAATAGTTATATAAACCAAAACTTTAACCTAAAACAATGTAAAATGTAAAGCCCAAATCCTAAAGTCCTAAGCCCAACAACTACATGAGCGGGATAGTAGATTCAATGAGCAAGCGATGTAGTTGTTATCTCTTAGCTACTTGAGCTAGGTTTGGTAAAAAGCTCGAAATGAGCCAAGCCAACCCTTATCGAGCCCGATCTCGAGCCTAAAACAAAGCTCGTTTACTAATCGAGTCCTAGCTCAGCCTAGCATGTGAAGCTCGTCGAGCCTTAGTGTAGTATTAGGTTTATTAATATTTAATAATATTTACCCCTCATTTAAGTTTGTTTACTTAACAAGCCCGAGCCGAACTTCATTTATCGGGTTCCGAGCCTATTATTTATATTATTTTTATTTAAAATATTAACTAATAGATAGTAAACGAGCTGAGCTCAAGCTCTCATAAGTTTTTCGAGCTCGAGCTTCGTTTGCAACCCTATCCATAATGAAGAATTCAAAAATCTTAAAGATCGACGGGCTAAACTGTAATTCTTCATCCAGGTCAACCATTTGTCTCATTTTTAATGTTTTAGTGTCTTTGTTCAATTGTTTGTTAAACAATGCTTACAACTTTGATATTTATTTATTGTATTTAATATTTGACTCGACTCAAACCGAATCTCCGACCCGAACATACCACCGAACCATAGCTACAGGAAAAAAAAAATTAGGTCCCGTCCCGTAACCGTTGACTTCCGAACCCCGATTTAAATTCTCAAGCTTCGCCACCGGTCAACATGTATTATAGATATTTTCTTTTTCTTTTTTGTATACAAAATTCGCCGTTAAAAAAGTGTGTGTAAAATAATGCATTAAACTTACAGTATCTTTTAGTAGCTAGGATAAACTCAAGTAACGTAGCGCGGACGAATCAATGGACCACTTGTTCACTGGTTGCGTTTTCGCCACGGTCCTTTGGCAACATATTGCTAGATGGTGCAGAATAAATGATTTCTTTGCTTTCTCATTCAAGGACCTCATGGAGGTACACAATTTTGTGGGGTTGGCTGGGAAAGCGAAGGAAGTTTTCTATGGCATTATCATTATTGGGTGTTGGAGCATCTGGAGGGCGAGAAATCGATTCAAGTTTGAAAACAAGAAGGCGAGGATGGAAGACATCATCGGGGAGGTTAAAGCTTTGGGGTTCCTGTCGGTTAAAAACAGAGCGAAATTGCCCTCTTTGTCTTGTGCGGAATGGTGTAGCTTTATAATTATGTAGTTTGTTTCGTTGTTGTGCTTGCCGCCCCATTTTGTGGGTTTTGACGTTTTCATGACATATACCGTTTAAAAAAAAAAAAAAAACCGTAGTAAAAAAAAAAAACAAATAAAGTAAAAATGTCTGCATTCAAAAATTTAATAATCAAGCAAATCACAACTTTTTTTTTAATCTTTTTTTAAACTATAAAAAGATTTATTATATAATAATATGAGAGAGAGAGACTGAAAATGCTGTAAATAGGCCTGACAGTTGAAGAGTGGTAGAATAGGGGGCTGGCGAGAGAGTGACGTAAGGCTTTTTCACCGTATCCCATGCAAATTCCCAATTCTATCCCCCACCCCCTCCTTTCCTTTGTCTTTGGCGGCAGGCGACTCCACTGCCCATACACGCTATACATTACGTGTATCCATAGTTTTTTTCAATCAATTCACTCTCACCTATATATATATTTTTTATATATATAAGTTTCTATAATTTTTTTCTTAAGCCCCAAAAGTCTCTTATTCCCCAAATGTTAATTACATTGTAAAAGCAAGAAACTGACATAATGTAATATACTCAAAACACCCGTAGATGCTACTATTGCAACAAAAAAAAAAAAAAAAATCTGTTTACCTCATGTCATAAAAAATGATCTGTTTCACCCGCTACGTATTGCTTACCATCCCCTACGCTTGTACTCAGATACACCCATGAAGAGCATTCTTTCGAAAGTATCACCAATTGAATACACCATATTCTTCTTTTTACGTTGTCTCCCCGTTCTTATGGTCAGGGGCGAAGCTTGGTTCGCCAATCCGGGGGGGGGGGGGGGGGGGGGTTCAATTTTTTCAGTCGGTAGTGGCAAATCGGCGGGGCCGGACTTAACCCAAACTAAATTTACCAACGAAAATCGCAAATTTCCACTACTGCGCCAAAAACAAGGGGCCAGGCCACCCCTGACCCTAAGAAAGCTTCATCCTTACTTATGGTTGTTGTACACCTCACCGTTCTATAATTATTTAGCAAGCTACACATTTTCAAATTCAGAATACATCTTTTATATTTTTTAACAGAAAATGCAGAATACATCTATAGCTCTAAAATTAGTTTTACTGGTGTTTTCGTAATCGACATAAAAGTAAATAATATGAAAAAGAAAAGGAAAACTCTATCATTATTGTATACCAAACGGACGGATTGAATTCTCACCACTTGTAAATGCAAAGTTTTATCGGCTAGATCAAAGTGTTGGGAATCATGGTATCGTATACGAAGCGGAAACGGTTTATATATTTAATAAAACCGGATTATATATACAATATATATGTAGACCGATTTATATATAAATATATATATATATGTATGTAATTTTATTAATCCAATTAACAAAATATTATCAATCAGGATCTCAGTTAAACGCGTATAAACAAATAAATAAGAAACAGCCATAGAGGGTTTAGTAATCAACCTTTGACGACTACACCGGAATTGTAACACGCGGGTTACAACGAATCCTCGCTAGTAGGAAGTTCACAACCGAGCACGAACCAACCGGGAAGCAACACTTTGCAAGAAGGGATGGCGGCAGTGTGGTGGTTTGGCCGAAACAAAGCAACAAGGGCGGCGGCCCTTCTTCTTTGTGTGGCGGCCACAATATCCTTTCTTGGGGAGCAAGGGAGTTGTTTTTGCTAGGAAAGGTTGCCCTTAGGGTTTACATCTTAACCTTTCTTTTATAAAACAATAACTTACACTAAGCCCTCTTGAATAATATCATAATATTCCTTAATATTAATCCAATTAATATCAAGTCCCTCAAGTCTAAAATATTATTATTTCATAAATAATAATCCACCGACACATGAACTTATCTGATTCGTGTACCAACGTGTAACTTTTCGGATCGTATCGGGTCGGGTTACGTTGACCTCGACTTTTAATTACATCGGACATACTATATATCCAACAATCTCTCACTTAGACGATTTTAATTAAATGAATCAACGTGTGCAGAGTTGGACGCCTAGCTACATCGCATTGCACCCAAACCAGTATGACACTTTACAGCCGTCAACTAGTTCTTTGAGTTCAAGTAACGCTTTACTTAACCAAATACTATAGCCTTGATAATTCTATTAATAAGTCCCTTCTGTATAGACATCCGTTGACCATAAGACATGGATCATTCATTCTTATACATTGATCAACTATTCTCTATTCTCGTCTCTAATTCAAAGTGGTCTAACGAACTACCTTAGTCCGAGCGTGGCCACGCGTTTATACCAGTTTGAGTTAACGAGGGCGCCAGAATGTCTAGACTTCTAATCCTATAGAAGTACAGAATTCCATCAGCGTCATACAACTCCCACTTAATCTTGGATTTCTCCCAACGCTACCCTTATTGCTACCCATGTTTCAGGATAGTGATAGATAACATCAAAGATAGTCCTTGATCAATGTAGTTTAATATGTGCTTTAGGAAAAAGGACATATTGAACATATCAATATCAAAACATCTCATGACACAGATCCATGGAGATCGTTTTGAAGCGAGTTACATCCAATATCATTCCCTAATGATATCCGTGAATTATGATTCTCAAACCCTTGAGTTATTCATCTCATGAATACAACCATCTCAATTCACAATAGTCTTACATTCAAATTCATTCCCATGTAATTTGATTGACTACGGATATTTAGAATACTCTTATTCAAGGATTTAAACATACAAATAATGAACACAGTTAATAAATATTTAAATTTGAATTTAACCCATTAAATCAAATAAATATTCAATGTAACTATTATAGTTCAAAATAAAACACCAATACTAACTACAGATCATGCCCACTGTCTAGCAACTCTAAGCCCTATCTTTTCAGCAGCCTCCTCATGTTTAACTTGAGGTAAAGGCTTAGTAAAGGGGTTAGCCAGATTCAGATCTGTATGAACTTTGTTTATTACAATGTCTCCACGTCCTATTATCTCTCTAATATAGTGGAATTTCTTGAGTATATGCCTTGTGGTCTGATGTGACCTTGGTTCCTTTGCAAGAGCAATGGCACCAGTGTTGTCACACAGTATCTCGATTGGTTTTCGAGATCACCAATGAACTTCTTCATCCAGGCAGCCTCCTTTGCAGCATCCGATGCAGCATTGTATTCTGATTCACATGTGGATTAAGCAACCACACTTTGCTTAGAGTTGTTCCAAGTAATAGCCCCACCATTCAGAATGAAAACATATCCCGTTTGTGAACTTGAATCATCACGATCAGTTTGGAGGCTTGCATCGGTATAACACTTAACTGACAGCTCCTCATCCAATCCTCCAAATATTAAGAACATGTCCCGAATCCTTCTCAAGTACTTGAGAATGTTCTTCACTGTAGCCCAGTGACTCTCACCTGGATTCTGTTGGTATCTACTCGTCATGCTAAGAGCATACGAGACATCAGGTCTAGTACATAACATGGCATACATGATAGAACCAATCGCAGAAGCATATGGAACTCTTTCCATTTTCTTCTTTTCTTCTTCAGTGTATGCACACTGCTTGTTATTAAGTATGGTTCCATGTGCCATGGGCAAGAGCCCACATTTTGAGTCTTGCATTGAGAAGCGTCGTATGACCTTATCAATATATGTACTTTGACTCAAACCCAATAACCGCTTTGAACTATCTCTATAAATCTTTATTCCCAGAATACAAGCGGCTTCACCAAGATCTTTCATTGCGAAACATTTACCCAACCAGGTCTTAACATCTTTAAGCATATGGATATTGTTTCCAATTATTAGTATGTCATCTACATATAGTATGAGAAAAGTGATATAGCTCCCACTAGATTTCTTGTAAACACATGGTTCATCTTCGTTCTTGATAAAACCAAACTCTTTGATTTTCTGATCAAAACGGAGATTCCAGCTACGAGATGCGTGCTTTAATCCATAAATGGATTTATTCAGCTTACACACCTTATTAGGATTCTTTGGATCAACAAAACCTTCAGATTGAACCACATAGACATCTTCCAATAAGTGTCCATTAAGGAACGCGGGATTGACATCCATTTGCCATATCTCATAGTCATAATATGCGGCAATGACAAGTAGAATTCTAATAGACTTAGGCATGGCTACTGGCGAGAAATTCCTCATAATCAATTCCTTGAGTCTGAGTAAAACCTTTCGCTACAAGCCTTGCTTTGTAGGTTTGCACATTCCCACCCATGTCAGTCTTCTTCTTGAAGATCCATTTGTTTCCTACAGTCTGAAATTCGGCAGGAAGATCAACCAAATTCTAGACTTGGTCAACCAAATTCCAGACTTGGTTATCATTCATGGCTTCTTCCATTTCTTGGATTCTGAATCCAAGATTGCAGCTTTGTAAGTAGTAGGATCAGCTTCATCAATCATGAAGATATCATCATACCTTTCAGGTGCACGACGATCCCTAATACTTCTTCGAACACTTAGTGTTTCTTTTGTTTCTTGAGTCCTCTCAGGCTCAACTTCAACAACCTGATCGATTACTTCTGGTTCTGTCTGAACAACTGGTTCAGTCACTTGTGATTCTCGAATTTCTTCAAGATCCACATGGTTATCTCCAATCCCTTGCGCCAGAAGCTCTTCCTCCAAGAAAATGACTCCGTGTTTAGTGAAAATTCTATTTTCAGTGGGGTGGTAGAATAAGTAACCGATCTTTTTAGCGTATCCGACAAAAACCACTTTTCCTCCTCTGGGATCTAGTTTATCCGAAGATTCTAGAGTGACATAAGCATTACATCCCCAGACTTTAAGATAGGATACATTAGGTGTGACACCCGGCAAATTCTGGTTAACAACATTGTCTAGATGAAAGTCTACCTTAGCGAGTCACGCGTATATTACACTTAACGAGGGTTAGCTAGATAGCTAGAAAGGACATACGTGCATTGTCTCGGGTTTGAGACAACTTACAAAACGTTTTCTAGTCCGGTTTGGGACTACTTTCACATCTCGGGTTATGAGATGCTTTGACTCCTTGTGTGGGTCGGGTTACTACTTTCACATCTCGGGTTATGAGATGCTTTGACTCCTTGTGTGGGTCGGGTTACTACTTTCACATCTCGGGTTATGAGATGCTTTGACTCCTTGTGTGGGTCGGGTTTTAACTCCTTGTGTGAGTTAACGTGTGATTGCATGATTAGTGAACCTCGGACGTTGGTGAATAATAAACTTAGGTGTCTCGGTGATATCTGACAACTTATGTGAAAACCATACGTGATTATGTGAACCTAAACCGGACACGTTAATAAAAATTATTAAAAGTGGAGCGTGAGGTTGATTAGGGTCTTAACGCATGGGGTTACACTTGTTATGGTCCGAAATAACGAAAACGTCGAAGGATAACGCGTCGGGAGGCGAAACGAGGCAAAAGCGCGCCACCCGGACCTGTGAGCGGCCGCTCACAGGCTCCGAGCGGCCGCTCGAAGGGGACTGACGGGTTTAAACCGCCTCAAACTCATATTTAAACATCCTTAACTCCCATGCAGCCCTCATACTCAACCCTAATCGCCCCCTTACTGCCCCACACGAATATTTCACTCCAAAAACTCCTGCTAAGGCTTAAGATCATCAATTGGGAGGCTCCAAGGCGCGCGATTGATTGATTTGAAGAGCTAAGGGTATAACTCATGATTTCTTACGCTTTTTACTTTATGTTTTATTGTAAAAATCATATAACAAGTTTGTCCAGGTCTGAATGGGTTTAATAAACATTAAAACATGAGTCTTTTTGAAGATTAAACGGATTAAACCTATTAATAAACGCGTAGTAACATCATAGGATGCTTGTTGCGCAAGTTATTGGTGTTTTGATCCTAAAAGCTTTGATCTTGACAGGTTTGATAATAGGATCTGATGGGAATAGGTATTAGGAAAGTTGTATGATGATCAGTAGGTGTTATTGATTGATAATATGTAACTAGGGTTTGATATAATTGATAATATTGTACGATCAGAATCTGGACAGATTCTGAAAGTCGACTTGTAGGGTCTGTTTCGTGGCTTGAAAACAATTGGTTTGATCGATTCTTTGCATGAATGTAACGTACAAGGTCTTAGCATTTCATAATGGGTAAAACCATCGAATTTGGACATCGTTTGAGTCGTTTTTGGAATTTTAATTGATTAGGGGTCATATCAGATGTTCGGATTTGTAAATTGGGCTAACTTTAAATGGTCATAACTTGAGATTTACAAGGAATTAGATTATGAAATTTTTACAGTAGGTCAATACTGGAAAAATAGAGCTTTTCCAAGTGGATTCATCTCGTTTGGATGAATACACAATTTTTAAGAATTTTCCTACTAAACTGACCTGTTGAGGAGATTTTCTGGACATAGCTGTGTTGTACGAATTTTCATAATTTTTGTGTTTGGAATTGAGACAAAAAAAAAATAGGTATTGTCGAGTGAATCCCAAAGTAAATTCAGTAAAAATTTGGGAGGTTAACTCACTGGTTTGCTATTTTAAATAAATTAGTTTTGATGGCGCACAATCTGTCCTGAAAACACAGGTTGTGTATTATGTGCTTCTGTGATTAATTGAAGTCTTAGGTGGTATGGAATTGACATGTAACTGAAGTACACTTGTCTGAGACACATACGGAATGTAGAAACTAATTGTAACCAATGTATTCACCAACGGGTCCGTAGGGTTTACTATTGCATGTAGAATCACTAGGCGTCGCATACACACTTTTGAACATTTAAAACGCCTTGGACAAACGAGTTATATGGGTAATGATATTACGCCTATACTCACTGAGCGACATTGTTATTAGGGTGTCGGTAGCATATATTGCTTGCTGTTCGGATTCCTTGCTTGCACGTTAAGGTGAGTTTACGGCCCCTCTTTTAACTGGTTTCACTTTTTGGGGGAGAAAACATGTGTTAAACTTATGTTTTGGTAACAACTGTCATACTATGGGTTTCTATGGTTTACTATACGATCTTTGGAAGTCCCGGGGGAAACCATGAATGTGCGGGTTAGCACAACGGGGAAATGTGAATAGATCTATTGGGAGTGACCAACCCCGCTCGTCGGCTTGGAGGGCCGGGCGAGTGCATATTGTCTCAAACAGGAACAACTGGTTTACTTTTCGGGCACAACATCTGGTATTCGAGTTAGTAATGGTTTTCCAATCGTGGTAGTAACAAAACATACGCCTAGCTAGCGTACACTGGTTTTCGATTTGTTATAGTATGGACAGGTTGACTTGGTACTTGGATACAAAACCTGTAAACTCACCAGCATTTTTGTGCTGACGTAAACTTTTACATGTTTTCTCAGGTCGCTAAGGTAGCACAATGGAACTAGGGCGCACGCGTCTGCACGGCGTCTAGTTAGAGTTGCATGGTTTTACAAACGTTGAACATTGGTTTACTATTGAATATTGTTTTGAATAAGCTTCCGCTGTAAACGGGAATTTTAAACATTTTTTGAAATTGCATTATGTTCATTTTAGACTTGTTTATTGTGATCGTTGGTTTGGATCCTGGTTTGTCATGTGCCTCGCGGTAAAACTCCGCAAGTGGATTTTGAGGGTGTGACAGATTGGTATCAGAGCCAATGGTTATAGTGAACTAGGACTGCATGTAGAGTCTAGTCTATAGCCGAGTCGCACACACTAGACGATCACATGGTACTAAACATTATGGTGGTTTACGTATGGTCTTGTCGGGGTGTCTCTAAATCATTTGGTCTTTCTACGTTACATCATCCGTTCTATCTTAGGTCGGGTTACTTACTTTCTAGGCAGTGTAGTATATTGGAGTGAATCATGTACTCTTGAGATTTATCCAAGGCTCGGACTTCTCCCTTTCATACTCCAATAGAAACACTTGCCATAAACTACCGTAGTATTACGGTGTATAGCTAAGAGTCTATGTTCGGTGATTTGAACTTTGAACTAGGAGAACACTTGGAGGACCATGTAGAGCGGTTTATCATTTTGGGTGCACACAAAATCATAAACCGAAATGCATGAAAGCCCTAGTGAGCTCTGGGTTTGAAGGGATAGTCCTGGATTGGATCTAGCTTTGATCTTGCGAACGCTAGTGGTTACCATTAGCTGTGAAACTAAATTTTCTCGTCCTTTTTGTCGGAATCATGTCTGGAGTGCGAGGAGGATGTGGAAGTGGCCGCGCTGGTGGTGGTGGTGGTAGTGGAGGTGTGGAACCTCAAGATGACCGGGTCAGAGATTGAAAAGTATACGGTGAGGCGTAATGAGTTGGCAGTGCTGTGTCCCGACCTGCATGTGCCAGAGTACAGGAGGATTGAGCATTATGTATCGGGGTTAGTGCCGGAAATCGCAGGGTTAGTGGCTGCGGGAAATCATCCTACATACGCAGAGGTGGTCCGATCGGCTCATAGGATGACCAACTTGAAGATGAATGAGGGTATTTTGCCTGCTAAGGGTTCGACTGTTAAGGCCCCCGAAGAACAGCAAGCGCAAGTGGGAAAATGACGGGAAGGGATCTGGGCCAGCACAGCAGAATAAGAGGTTCGATAATGGGGGTTCTTCTTCTTCTTCTTCGGGTAACAAGCAGGGTGGTTATGCGGGAAAACTACCCAAATGCAACAAGTGTGGACGCCATCATCAAGGGAACTGCGACAGTAACCGTTGTCACCGCTGCCAGCGAACAGGCCACTATGCTAAAGATTGTCGGGCTACACTTCCATCGACCCAGGCTCCGACTAACAGCTCAGCTCCGACTACTCAGGGGACTACAGGGAAACAAGGATGCTACAACTGTGGTGACACTGGGCATTACAAGAAGGATTGCCCAAAATTGAAGCAGGGTGGGAACAACGGTAATGGGAACAACGGGGGCGGCGGCAGAAATGCACGTGCCTTCGTCATTGGAGCCGCTGAGGCTAGATAGGACCCTGACACAGTCACCGGTACGTTCCTTCTCAATAATCGTTCTGTTAGTGTGTTATTTGATTCCGGTGCCGACAAGAGTTTTGTATCCATGGAGATTAGTCGACTGTTAGATGTAGTACCCGTACCATTAGAGACTAAGTATATTATTGAGTTGGCTGACGGTAAAAAGATTGAAGCTACTAGTGTCCTTCGGGAGTGCCAATTAGAGTTGTCGGGTTTATTGTTCCCCATCGACCTTATGCCGGTACCTTTGGGTAGTTTTGACGTTGTTGTAGGCATGGATTGGTTGTCCCTGTATCGCGCGGAGATTGTTTGTTACGATAAGGTTATTCGGATTCCTCTCCCTGATGGAGAATTCCTTTCTGTGTACGGTATGAAGGGTGGTGTTCCGCTAAACATCATCTCTAGTATGAAAGCCCTTAAGTGTCTTCGAAAGGGTTATCCAGCCGTTTTGGCACTGTTATCTGTTGCCTCTGGCGATGAGAAGAAGATCGACGATATTCCAGTTGTACGCGAGTTTCCTGATGTTTTTCCCGATGATTTATCTGGTCTTCCTCCTCATCGTCAAGTCGAGTTCGGTATTGATCTTGTACCAGGGGCTGTTCCTATTGCTCGGGCCCCCTACCGTCTTGCACCTCCCGAGATGCAGGAATTGTCTAGTCAGTTACAGGAACTCTTGGACAAGGGTTTCCTCAGACCAAGTTCTTCCCCTTGGGGAGCCCCGATTCTATTTGTTAAGAAGAAGGATGGAAGTTTCCGATTGTGTGTGGACTACAGAGAACTGAACAAATTGACCGTTAAGAACCGTTATCCTCTTCCGCGTATTGATGATCTATTCGACCAGCTCCAGGGTTCTAGTTATTATTCCAAGATTGACTTGAGGTCCGGTTACCACCAGTTGCGCGTAAGGGAAGCTGACGTTGCAAAGACTGCCTTTCGTACACGTTATGGCCATTTCGAATTCTTGGTCATGCCCTTCGGTCTTACTAACACACCAGCGGTTTTCATGGACTTGATGAACCGCGTTTGCAAACCATATCTGGACAAGTTCGTCATTGTGTTTATTGATGACATTCTGATCTACTCTAAGAACAAGACCGAACACGAGGAACACCTACGTTTGGTTTTGGAACTCTTGCGACGGGAACAACTTTACGCTAAGTTCTCAAAGTGTGACTTTTGGTTACGCGAAGTTCAGTTCCTAGGACATGTGGTTAATGAACTAGGAATTCATGTCGATCCAGCTAAGATCGAAGCGATCAAGGACTGGGGAGCGCCAAAGACGACAACTGAGGTGCGGCAATTCCTAGGCCTTGCGGGCTACTATCGTCGTTTCATTCAAGGGTTCTCGAAGATCGCTCAACCCCTGACCACTCTCACACAGAAGGATAGAAAATTCGACTGGGGTGAACCACAAGAGTCAGCGTTTGAAGAACTAAAGTCCAAACTTTGTTCTGCCCCTATTTTGTCGTTACCTGAAGGCCCTGATGATTTCGTTGTTTACTGTGATGCTTCTATTCATGGTCTCGGTTGTGTGTTGATGCAACGCGAGAAGGTGATTGCGTATGCTTCTCGTCAACTCAAGGTGCACGAGAAGAACTACACCACCCATGACTTTGAGTTGGGTGCAGTGGTTTTCGCGTTGAAAATTTGGAGACATTACTCGTACGGTACCAAGTGTGAAGTATACACCGATCACAAGAGCCTCCAGCATATTTTCGATCAGAAAGTGTTAAACATGCGGCAGCGTCGTTGGGTTGAACTCCTGAACGACTATGACTGTGCGATCAAGTACCATCCTGGCAAGGCAAACGTTGTGGCGGATGCCTTGAGCAGGAAGGAGTCTGCAAAGCCTCAGCGTGTTCGAGCTTTGCAACTCACCATTCATTCCTCCTTACCTGACCGGATCCGTTCGGCTCAGCTGGATGCCTTGAAGGAGGAAAACCTTAAGGCCGAAACGATGCACAGTGCGGACAAACATCTTGAACTCAGGTCTGATGGCCTACACTACTTCACTGGGCGTGTTTGGGTCCCTTTATTCGGGGGACTTCGGGAGCTTGTCTTAGATGAGACTCATAAGTCCCGGTATTCTATTCATCCTGGTTCGGATAAGATGTACCAAGATCTAAGGGTGCTCTATTGGTGGCCTAACATGAAGGCTGATATAGCCTCCTACGTGAGCAAATGCTTGACCTGTGCTAAGGTCAAGGTGGAGTATCAGAAGCCATCTGGTCTCCTGCAACATCCTGAGATTCCAGAATGGAAGTGGGAGCGGATCACGATGGATTTCGTCACCAAACTACCGAGGTCACCAAGTGGTTGACATACGATTTGGGTGATCGTCGACCGGTTGACGAAATCGGCGCACTATATACCTATTAAGGAAACGGATGGACTCAAGCGGTTGGCTCGACTCTACCTTAAGGAGGTGGTTTCTCGGCACGGGGTGCCTGTTTATATCATTTCTGATCGTGATTCCCGCTTTGCTTCGCGTTTCTGGAAGGCTCTTCATAAAGTTTGGGTACTCAGCTGGATATGAGTACGGCTTATCATCCGCAAACTGACGGACGGAGTGAGCGGACAATTCAAACACTGGAGGACATGCTGCGGGCATGCGTTATCGACTTTGGCAAGGGTTGGGAGGCTCACCTACCGTTGGTGGAGTTCTCCTGCAACAACAACTACCACTCCAGCATCGGGACAGCTCCGTTCGAAGCTCTTTATGGACGGAAATGCCGGTCTCCCTTGTGTTGGGCCAAGGTGGGCAAGAGCCAACCCACTGGCCCGGAACTGGTGTACGAAACCTCGGGGAAAATCGTACAGATCCGTAACCGTTGGCAGCTGCGCGGGATCGTAAGAAGAGCTAGGCCGATCGCCGTAGCAAACCGCTATTGTTCCAGGTTGGGGACAGGGTGCTTATGAAAGTTTCACCATGGAAGGGCGTCATACGCTTTGGAAAGCGTGGCAAGCTTAACCCTCGCTACGTCGGACCGTTCGCAATCCTGGAACGGATTGGACCGGTGGCGTACAGACTAGATTTACCGACGGAGCTCGGTAATGTCCACAACGTCTTCCATGTGTCTAACTTAAGGAAGTGTTTGGCTGACGAATCTCTTATTGTTCCACTGGAAGAGATCAAGGTTGATGATCGTCTTCGGATTGTGGAGGAACCTGTTGAGATTCTTGATTACAAGATTCGTAGCCTACGTCATAGCAAGATTCGCATTGTGAAGGTTCGATGGAACTCGAACCGGGGACCTGAGTACACTTGGGAACGGGAGGATCAGATGAAGTCTAAGTATCCTCATCTCTTTCCTAAGGAAGCGTTCGAGTCTAGATATGTCTCCACTGCAGTTGAATGAATCTCGGGGCGAGATTCCTTTTTAACGTGGGGATGATGTGACAACTCGGGTGAATCTCTCTCTTGGTTTCTATCTTTTGGTACTTGTGCAATTTTCGGGACGAAAATTCTTTTAACGTGGGGATGATGTGACACCCGGCAAATTCTGGTTAACAACATTGTCTAGATGAAAGTCTACCTTAGCGAGTCACGCGTATATTACACTTAACGAGGGTTAGCTAGATAGCTAGAAAGGACATACGTGCATTGTCTCGGGTTTGAGACAACTTACAAAACATTTTCTAGTCCGGTTTGGGACTACTTTCACATCTCGGGTTATGAGATGCTTTGACTCCTTGTGTGGGTCGGGTTACTACTTTCACATCTCGGGTTATGAGATGCTTTGACTCCTTGTGTGGGTCGGGTTACTACTTTCACATCTCGGGTTATGAGATGCTTTGACTCCTTGTGTGGGTCGGGTTACTACTTTCACATCTCGGGTTATGAGATGCTTTGACTCCTTGTGTGGGTCGGGTTTTAACTCCTTGTGTGAGTTAACGTGTGATTGCATGATTAGTGAACCTCGGACGTTGGTGAATAATAAACTTAGGTGTCTCGGTGATATCTGACAACTTATGTGAAAACCATACGTGATTATGTGAACCTAAACCGGACACGTTAATAAAAATTATTAAAAGTGGAGCGTGAGGTTGATTAGGGTCTTAACGCATGGGGTTACACTTGTTATGGTCCGAAATAACGAAAACGTCGAAGGATAACGCGTCGGGAGGCGAAACGAGGCAAAAGCGCGCCACCCGGACCTGTGAGCGGCCGCTCACAGGCTCCGAGCGGCCGCTCGAAGGGGACTGACGGGTTTAAACCGCCTCAAACTCATATTTAAACATCCTTAACTCCCATGCAGCCCTCATACTCAACCCTAATCGCCCCCTTACTGCCCCACACGAATATTTCACTCCAAAAACTCCTGCTAAGGCTTAAGATCATCAATTGGGAGGCTCCAAGGCGCGCGATTGATTGATTTGAAGAGCTAAGGGTATAACTCATGATTTCTTACGCTTTTTACTTTATGTTTTATTGTAAAAATCATATAACAAGTTTGTCCAGGTCTGAATGGGTTTAATAAACATTAAAACATGAGTCTTTTTGAAGATTAAACGGATTAAACCTATTAATAAACGCGTAGTAACATCATAGGATGCTTGTTGCGCAAGTTATTGGTGTTTTGATCCTAAAAGCTTTGATCTTGACAGGTTTGATAATAGGATCTGATGGGAATAGGTATTAGGAAAGTTGTATGATGATCATTAGGTGTTATTGATTGATAATATGTAACTAGGGTTTGATATAATTGATAATATTGTACGATCAGAATCTGGACAGATTCTGAAAGTCGACTTGTAGGGTCTGTTTCGTGGCTTGAAAACAATTGGTTTGATTGATTCTTTGCATGAATGTAACGTACAAGGTCTTATCTTTTCATAATGGGTAAAACCATCGAATTTGGACATCGTTTGAGTCGTTTTTGGAATTTTAATTGATTAGGGGTCATATCAGATGTTCGGATTTGTAAATTGGGCTAACTTTAAATGGTCATAACTTGAGATTTACAAGGAATTAGATTATGAAATTTTTACAGTAGGTCAATACTGGAAAAATAGAGCTTTTCCAAGTGGATTCATCTCGTTTGGATGAATACACAATTTTTAAGAATTTTCCTACTAAACTGACCTGTTGAGGAGATTTTCTGGACATAGCTGTGTTGTACGAATTTTCATAATTTTTGTGTTTGGAATTGAGACAAAACAAAAATATGTATTGTCGAGTGAATCCCAAAGTAAATTCAGTAAAAATTTGGGAGGTTAACTCACTGGTTTGCTATTTTAAATAAATTAGTTTTGATGGCGCACAATCTGTCCTGAAAACACAGGTTGTGTATTATGTGCTTCTGTGATTAATTGAAGTCTTAGGTGGTATGGAATTGACATGTAACTGAAGTACACTTGTCTGAGACACATACGGAATGTAGAAACTAATTGTAACCAATGTATTCACCAACGGGTCCGTAGGGTTTACTATTGCATGTAGAATCACTAGGCGTCGCATACACACTTTTGAACATTTAAAACGCCTTGGACAAACGAGTTATATGGGTAATGATATTACGCCTATACTCACTGAGCGACACTGTTATTAGGGTGTCGGTAGCATATATTGCTTGCTATTCGGATTCCTTGCTTGCACGTTAAGGTGAGTTTACGGCCCCTCTTTTAACTGGTTTCACTTTTTGGGGGAGAAAACATGTGTTAAACTTATGTTTTGGTAACAACTGTCATACTATGGGTTTCTATGGTTTACTATACGATCTTTGGAAGTCCCGGGGGAAACCATGAATGTGCGGGTTAGCACAACGGGGAAATGTGAATAGATCTATTGGGAGTGACCAACCCCGCTCGTCGGCTTGGAGGGCCGGGCGAGTGCATATTGTCTCAAACAGGAACAACTGGTTTACTTTTCGGGCACAACATCTGGTATTCGAGTTAGTAATGGTTTTCCAATCGTGGTAGTAACAAAACATACGCCTAGCTAGCGTACACTGGTTTTCGATTTGTTATAGTATGGACAGGTTGACTTGGTACTTGGATACAAAACCTGTAAACTCACCAGCATTTTTGTGCTGATGTAAACTTTTACATGTTTTCTCAGGTCGCTAAGGTAGCACAATGGAACTAGGGCGCACGCGTCTGCACGGCGTCTAGTTAGAGTTGCATGGTTTTACAAACGTTGAACATTGGTTTACTATTGAATATTGTTTTGAATAAGCTTCCGCTGTAAACGGGAATTTTAAACATTTTTTGAAATTGCATTATGTTCATTTTAGACTTGTTTATTGTGATCGTTGGTTTGGATCCTGGTTTGTCATGTGCCTCGCGGTAAAACTCCGCAAGTGGATTTTGAGGGTGTGACATTAGGTTTCTTTCCATGCCATATCTCATAAGGCGTTTTGACAACCTTCTTCGTTGGAGTTATATTCACAAGTCTTGCGGCAGTTTCCAAAGCATAAATCCAAAAGGATTTTGGAAGGTTTGTTGGACACATCATTGATCGAATCATATCTAATAGAGTTCGATTTCTCCACTCAAACACACCATTATGTTGCGGTGTTCCAGGTGGAGTGAGTTGTGAAACTATTCCACAATCCTTTAGATGGTCGATGAATTCCTGACTAAGATATTCACCGCCTCGATCTGATCGAAGCATCTTAATAGTTCTATTCGGCTGATTTTCTACTTCGTTTTGGTACTCCTTGAACTTTTCAAGAGTCTCATGTTTATGCTTCATAAGATAAACATAACTATATCTTCTGAAATCATCAGTAAATGTAACAAAGTATCTTTCTCCATGTCTTGACATTGTTCTAAATGGACCACATACATCTGTATGTATAAGTCCTAACAGATCATTACATCTTTCTCCAACATTTGAAAAAGGTACTTTTTGTTAACTTTCCACTCAAGCATGATTCGCATTTTCCAAACGACCTTGAACCGTTGGAATCAAGGATTCCTGCGGTCTTGAGTTGTTTAACACGATTCTCGCTAATTTGACCAAGTCTACAATGCCACATATACGTATCATTAAAGTCCAACTTATTACGTTTATGGGAGATATTGCATAATATGTTATCGTTTTGGACTTCTATTTCATAGATCCCATTGTTGGGTTTTGCATCAAAGTAAAATACATCGTTAAAATAAGCAGAAATAAATTCACCATTGAAACGATAATTTAAACCTTGTCCACGCAAAGCCGAAACTGAAACAATATTTCTAGTCACACTAGGAATGTAATAAACATTGTTCAAAACAAGTTCTAAACCAGAAGGAAGTAAGAGAACACATTCTGCTATAGCCTTCACATCAACTCTTTGTCCATTGCCAACGTGGACCTCCAAGTCTCCTTGTTTCAGCTTTCTAATCTTTCTTAGTCCTTTCAAAACATTACAAATGTGGAAACCACATCGTGTGTCAAACACCCATGTTTTACTAGGAAAAGCAAAGATTTCAATAACATATATACTTGAGGACTCTCCTCCTAAAGCCTTAGCTTGCTTCAGCTCAGCTAAAATACTTAGAACAGTTCCTCTTCCAGTGCCTAGTTTCATCATAATGAAAACACTTGGCATCTTTCCGAGGTTTCTTATTGGCAACAGATTTGCCTTTGCCCTTCCCTCTGCCCTGATTGCCAATTTTCTTGGTGTTAGGTTTCTTAACTTGACCCTCCTTGATCACTAATACTGGTGCAGTCTTGCTAGGTATGTTCACCTCAATAGTTTTGAGCATCTGATGCAGTTCTGTAAGATTCTTTTCCATCCCGTTCATATTGTAGTTCATAATGAACTGGTCATATCACTTGGGCAATGAGTTTAGGATAATATCCCCAGCTAACTCATCGCTCAAGGGGGATTCCAGACGAGCCAAGTGATCAACATATGCCTTCATTTTTAGCACACGAGTGCTAACTGGCGTTTCTAGAACATACAACTTTTTCTCCGCCTTGAGAACAATTTTCAAGTTGCGGTGCTAGTCCATGAAGTTGGAGTGGTTAAGTTTGTCCTTCTCTAAGATGGACTTGAGAGATAATTGGAAGGCGGAATTGTTTTCAGTTGACATCTACAAAGTTCAAAATCTAATTTATTAGTATTTTATGTTTTAAATATCCTAATTTATCTTATGACCCAAAAGCAAAATTAATTAGGATGAGACCCCAATTCATCAATACACAGTGAACTGGCTTAGCACTGTCCACTGGTACGATTAGGTAGGTAAACAACGATTGTTAATTGTGTCTACTACATAACTCTCCATTTGGGGTTATCGCTAAGAGCGATGTATGTTTAACCCCAACTATGCCCACTTGTCAAACAAGCGATGTTTGGTCCTTTACTGTTAACTGTAACACCAGCCTATGTTACACAGGAAACGCGATGATTACCTTCCCTCACGATCAACGCCCAGATGCAGGGTCAGTACTAACATTTGGGTTCGATTTAGAATGAAGTGTTAACTCATTAAGGGTGGCATAAAAACATCAATTTAAAATTGGGATTTATTTTAATATTTAACATAAATATTTTGAATAACTCGTAGCTAGAGGCGAGTTACATAATCAGTTTATAAAATCCAATTTTATATAATTCGTGAGAATTGAAACTCCTTTCAACACTCGACACGGTATAGTTTTAAATACCCTATTTAAACTATGTTGGTCGTATTATCGCGAATGGACTTGTTTTAATATTAATAAAAATCCTTTTATTAAATATGCTTTTCGGTTTTTATAAAACTTGTTTTAATAAAACCGTTGCCATGATTGTGAAAATTTTATTTATTTTGGGTTATCTAAATTATTTACAATAAATAAAACACAACCACAAAACGTAATAATAAAATTAAACGAATCGAGCCCCTAATAGGTCGCCCGTTTCGTTTTTGCGAGAAACGAAACGAACTAGTCAAAAAGGGTTTCAAAACTATTTTGATATAGCTCCCACTTGACTCGAGATCTCTATCTTCATGGAACCTATTCGCCTTTTTATCTTCGTCTTGATCTTGTACTTGTAGGATTTACAAATAAATTTGAAATACAAATAAAACAAATCTATCCTAATCCTATCTATTACACCGAATCCAATATCCGTAATAAAAATACAAATCAATAAAAAAAATAAAACATTACAAACATAACCATGACAAGGGTCAAAATACCTAGGGCTCAATTCACATCACAATCCATGAACAATAAAACGCTTTTGATCTATTGTCAAAAAAAATAATAATTTTTGACAAATAAAACATAGATCAAAATTATAACTTTACCATCTATACGCGCGTAACCGTGGCTCTGAAACCACTGTTGGGAATCAAGGTATCGTATACGAAGTGGAAGCGATATATATATATATATATATATATATATATATATATATATATATATATATATATATATATATGTAATTTTATTAATTTAATTAACAAAATATCCCAATCAGGATCTCAGTTAAACGCATATACACAAATAAATAAGAAACAACCATAGAGGGTTTAGTAATCAACCTTTGACGACTACACCGGAATGGTAACACGCGGGTTACAACGAATCCTCGCTAGTAGGAAGTCCATAACGGAGCACGAACCAATCGGGAAGCAACACTTTGCAAGAAGGGATGGCGGCGGTGTGGTGGTTTGGCCGAAACAAAGCAACAAGGGCGGTGGCCCTTCTTCTTTGTGTGGCGGCCACAATATCTTTTCTTGGGGAGCAAGGGAGTTGTTTTGCTAGGAAAGGTTGCCCTTTGGGTTTACAACTTAACTCTCCTTTTATAAAACAACAACTTACACTAAGCCCCCTTGAATAATATCATAATATTCCTTAATATTAATCCAATTAATATCAAGTCCTTCAAGTCTAAAATATTATTATTTCATAAATAATAATCCACCGGCATATGAACTTATCTGATTCGTGTACCAACGTGTAACTCTTCGGATCGTACCGGGTCGGGTTACGTTGACCTCGACTTTTAATTAAATCGGACATACTATATATCCATCACAAAGACCCTCTAGTAATCGGTCGTGTATGTGTTAGATGTTATTCGCTTTAAACTTATTTATGTGATCATGATGAAGCAAGTAAAACATGTTACCCACTTTTTAAAGTACATATAGTTTGAAAATCGCCAATGTGAGGTTAGCTATAGGGTTGTGCAACGGTTCAGAATCGGACTGAACCGAACCCCGAACCGTTTATTCCAAAATATGAGAACTGGAACCGGAACCAATAATTACTAAACGGTTTTGTTTCAGAACCGGGTGAAACGGTTCTCATAAACGGTTCTAAACCGAAACCGCTTGTCAATAAAATCCTAAAATTAACATTAACAATTAAATAAAAAATAAACAAAAACAATGATTTTTCTTAAAAAAAAATTATCAACAGTTTGTGTTAAACTTGGTTACTAAAAGTATAGCAGTTTACGTATCAAAATATGTTTTGTTCGGATCAGATCATTCTTTTTATACAGATTAAACGGGTCAGAACAAGCTGTGCTGACTGCTGACCATCACTTAAGGCAATACTCTACATTCCTACCTAGTAAACAATTTAAAAGTGTTAAGAACTATAAAGAAGGAAACAACACATTCTATTTCAAACTAATAATAGAATATTTAAATATTTAATTTAATTCAAAACGGTTGTAACGGTTCTTAACCGGACCCGTCGGTTCTAACCGAAACTGAACCGGGAACCGATTATGCCAAAATATGAGAACCGGAACCGGAACCTATAACATTAATTCGGTTCGGTTCTAGCGGTTCCGAGTTGGTTTCACGGTTTTCGCGATTTGGAACTGTTTATTGCTCACCCCTAGTTAGCTATAGTTGTGTTTAATACTAAGCAAGGAGGTCTTGGGTTAGCTTACCTTTTAGTAGATTATGATTAATTTTGTGTAATTTAGTATTGTGTACCCTTGCTATTCAAAGAAAAAATATATTTTGAAAATCACGAAAAAAAAAAATGCAATTGTAACTTTTATTATTTTCATCCTAATATATTTCAGAAAATGACTAGATTTGCAACTATTTATATTTCTTTGTTTTATTATTTTTAAAAAGTACAATTATACAAACATATGAACATAAATTACTTGATTCAATATAAACTTTATTGGTTTATTTTGTATTTAATAAATAAATTGATGAAAGAGCGAAGGGAGAATGTAAAGGGTAGCCAATGTAAACCATGAGTACCAAAGTAAAAAAGGTAGGGTTTGAGGCAGTGCCCCATCATTGTCCCAATTATCAATAGGAATGAAGAGAGTACTAAAAATAGGCAAATGGGCCTGGTTTTCTCTTCTCCAAGTGCATCATCATAAAAACACCACCTTTCTACCTAATTAACTTCCTCTCCTCTCCTCTTGTCAAGTCTGCACATCACCCCATACACAACCAATTTTTCACCATTTTCCCTTTTTTTATTTTTACCATTATCATAGCAAATTGTTTTTTTTTTTTTTTTTTTTGCGAAACCGGTTTCGGTTCTAAACCAGTTTGCTACAGTACCGGTTTCTAGCCGAACTGGTTTCGGTTCCAAACCAGTTCGGTTTTGGACCGGTTTTGTCGATTCGTAAGACCGATTTAGGTTCGTTTTCGGTTCTTAATCGTTTTTTTTCGCGCAATTTTTAAAATCATATAAATTACATAAAATTTAACTTTTAGTAGCTTTTAGGGTTTTTTAAAGAAGGAAATTGAATATTAATAAGAAAAACAACATTTTATTTGTGTTTATGGCAAAAAAATATATTTTTCTTAAGCCAGTTTTGGTTCGGTTTCGGTTTTTTACCGCTTTTGGCCGGTTTTTAGCGATACCGGTTTCGGTTCGGTTCCGGTTCCGGTTTCTTTTGACCGGTTTTTTCATCGGTTTCAGGCCGGTTTTCGGTTCGGTTTGGTTTGAGATTTTTTTTAGTACCGGTTTCACGTGAAACTGGTTTTGACCGGTTTCGGTTCAGGTCGGGTCAGTTTTACCGGTTTCGGTTCCCAAACCGGTTTTTTTGAACACCTCTATTCTTGTGTACACTATTTAAGTATATATACTCACCACTTTTATTATGTGCCAAAGAAGAAATAAACTTCAAAATCCAGTTAGTTGAACACAAAAAATAAGTAGAAACTCTATTCAAACATGAGACCTCCGATTGTGAACTAAGATTTATGCAATACACACTACACATAATGTATTTACAAATTAGTTTATTTTATTTTCTTTTCTTTTAATGATAGTGAAAACATAATAAAAGTCTCAATATCACCATTGAGGTTGGTGGTCCAATGGTAAGGCAAAGTTTTTTAATACACTAAAAGTGTAGGGTCTTAAGCATTGTTTTGAAAACCGGACCGGCCGGTCGGACCGGGCTCCGGGGCCTGGACCGGTCCGGTTCGGGTAGTCGGACCGTTTTTGCAGCGAACCGGGGTTGAACCGGTGAACCGGCCGGTCGGACCGGAAACCGGACCGGTCGGACCGGATTTTTTAATTTTTTTTAATTTTTTTTAATTTTTTTTTTGTTTTTTGGGCCGGTTCGTCAAACCGGTCGAACCGGTCGGACCGGTGAACCGGCCGGGGGTCCGGTTCGACGTCCTGTCCGGTTCTGAAAACCTTGGTCTTAAGTTCAAGTCTCACAAGGAGCAAGAAATTCGCCTTTAAAAAAAATAAAAGTCTACACACACTACCCAATATAAAGTATTCAAATTGTACTTGAATATAGCATTTACTTTTGCAGGGAGATTAGAGAAGGTTGAATATCTAACATTTAAGGATACATGAAATAATTTTCTTAGGCAATTAAAACTGATGGGACACAAGTCAAACCTAAATTAAATGAATTTCCTTTGGTTTTGGGTACACACAATATCATCATCAACTTGATTTTCTGAGAAAGAAATGAAAACATCAAAGCTTTTCACCTATTCCCATCAAAGTTTTTCCAATCTCCATCTTCCTTTTCAAAACAAGAAAATTCACATATAAAATCTAAAATAGGGTGTTTGATCTTGTGTAGGTCAAGAGCTAAACCATATTGGACCGGTAAAAATAGTCGATTTTGTTCGCATTGTTCGTGTTGTAACATTTGAGCATGTATAGTGAAATTCACATTTTATCGCCAAACGCTCGCTAATTTAACAAACTTGACATGTTATATTTGCCCGACGAATAAAACATGGGTTAAATATTGTAATTCACTCATTAAGTGAAAACAGTCTTATTAGAGTTATACTTATTTTCTAAAAAAGTAAATACTTAATTTACACATAATATAGAGATGATTCGTTCATACTCCTTTTACATCTTACATAACAAACATGACAGTTTGGACATTATGTACAAGGTATTTAGGAACCATACATCATCATATAATTAGGATTCATACACCCTGACCTACATCACAGACCAACAGAAAGCTGCCACATACTCAAAATGTGATGTCATACCCTCCCAAATGTGATGTCACATGGTGTATGAATCCTATAACCCTATGTACAAAGGTATATATAGGGGGGGGGGGGGGTTATGGGTTTAATACACCCCGTGACATCACATTTTAGGGGTGTAACATCACATTCTGGGGTATGTGTTAGCTTCCTATTGATGCTTGATATGAGCTAGGGTGTATCATTCATAATTAAGGGGTGTATGGTTTCAAAATTCCATATAGGGGTGCCCATACTTACACCATCATATGAAAATGATAATATTTTCTTGATGAGAACAAAACGCATAAATACTTTTAACACCACCCGTATCCAGAAAGAAGTGACGACATAGCTTATTGCCCGCTAATTATTGTAGTTATATGAAATGATAAATTTCCAAGGTATAGATATTCGAAACAGTTTTTGTTTGTTAACCTATTTATATTTAAAAATTTTGAACTATACAAATTATTTGGGAACAAATAAAAATATTAAATATATACATGTGGATATGATATAAAGGGGGGTTACTAGGCTATCTCTTCATTCAGTCTGAGGTGATAAGTTGTGACGGAAGCAAAGAGGGGTAAAGAAGAAGGCTTACTATCATTGGCTTTATTATTACAGTGGACACGCTTCCAGAGTTCCCTCTTTTGGTTATTCACACGCGTGGCACCAATGTACGGACTACACTTTTCGTCACTAACAAAAAACCACCAGATATATTACCACTTCACTTTTCTCACCCTTTTCTGTTTTTTTTTTTTTTTCTTTAGAATATAAAATCTTTTTAACTTTCAAGTGTTATTTTATTTAGAGTTGGTAGCTCTATGAGTTTATAAATATGGATTAGAGTCTTACATGGGTTAAAATTTTGTTTCGGGTTAAGTCAGTGGTTTTCAAGTTGTGAGTTTTCTCATGAATAAAAAGGTAATTCATTTGTCAGCGTGATCTCTAATGTTCAGGCCTTTGTTATTAAAAAAGTAGACATTTTCATAGAATATAAATTTGTTTATTTTAATAGAACAATTAGCATAGAATACATGAATAATACTTAAAAAAAATATATATGTGGGCTAGATGGTATAGTTTCAAAGAATATAGTTTAAAAAAATAAAATAACAAAGGGGTGAGCTAAACGTACTTCCCGTTTGTCATACCCCTCCCATGAAAACTTATTTTAAAAGCTATCAAATTACCCCCTATAACAGTCGTTACTTAAAAAAAAAACGTTTATTTTTTTCTCCAGATTTCATATCCTATAAAAATTGTTAGTTTTTAAAAGTTTTTTTTTTTCTTTTTCATTTCATATGCATAAAAATCGTTGCTGAGGATTTTTTTAACAAATTATCATATATATAAACACTAGTTTATACCCCGGGAGCGTTCCGGGTTGAAAAATCTAAGTAAAGTGAATAAAATTAGAAGTATCTAAACTATAAAAATGATATCTGCCAATATATGATTAATGAATATTATTATTATTATTATTATTTTAAACAAATCTCTGCCATAAGTTATCATATTCTAATATAAAAAAAGAGAAATTGGGTCGGGTATCACCTAATCCCAGGCCCGACCCAAACCCACAAATTTTTTCAAACTAATTCCAAACCTGACACAATACCTGCCGGGTTACAAAAAATAGTCGTTTTTTTCTCCGTTTTTTATATAGCACTATGGTACACGTTGGAAAGATAATAAAACGCTCGTTAATTTGGTGTAATTTTTTTTTAAATCTCGTATATAAAAGATATTAACATTTAAAAGTTATGAGAGCAAATATGAGAGAGAAAATAATAAAGTTTTAATATTTACATTTAGTAGATTAAATATTTAATAGATTATGTTAAATCATATTTAAACTATATTTATTTCTTTTTTTTAATTGGTCTAGAGTTGCCACATCACATCCTATGTGGCATCTCTCAAAAGAAAGATTGCATAATATTATTACATGTCATTAAAAATGCTTTGGTTTATTATATACTAGTTTATACCCCGGGAGCGTCCCGGGTTGAGAAATCTAAGTAAAGTGAATAAAATTAGAAGGAGAAAATTACAATTTTCGTCCCAGTGGTTTGCCTAAACTAACAGGTTCAGCCCACGCTTAACACCCTGAGTATCTGAGGTTTGTTTTTCTAACACTTTACGTCCCTGAGACTAACAGCCGTTAGGCTTGTCTGTAAGTTTGTAGTGAAATGACTATTATACCCTTCAGTTTGTGGGTGAAATGACTTTTATACCCTTCCATCATCTTCTCTAACCACCCCACCCACCCACCACCACCTGCAACACCACCTCCATCACCACCATCTCCACCGCCATCCTCCCTCATCTTCTTCAACCAACCCACCCACCACCACCTGCAACACCACCACCACCACCACCACCATCTCCACCGTCACCCTCCCCCATCTTCTTCTCCAACCAACCCACCCACCCACCACCACCACCACCCAACTGACTCCAATCTCCGGTCTTCTTCTCCGGCCAGTCCCCTCTGCAACTAACTGATGTAAACCCTCCTTCTATCAATACCCTCCTCCTCCTCCTTCAATAATAATAATCATAACCTCCTTTCCCTTGTCATAAACACACTAACCGATCTGCAATAAACAACAACAATGGCGCCTAAAATCCTGAGATTCCAATTAGAAGAAGCCGCCACCGCCATTGCTTTAGCTAAATACATCTCCGATCTGTCTGCCAAATCCATCGCCAACCACGGTTCCCTCTCCGTCATCCTCTCCGGCGATACTTTATTTGATACCACCAGGTAACCCAACAACCCACTGTTCTAATTGATTACTGATTAGTTAAAAGATGTAAGAAGTTAGATATTGTAGTTGAAAGATAAATTTGCGTGTTAATGTGTTATGCTATGTTTGGTTTCATGAATTTAAGCTCAATTATTATTATTATTATTATTATTATTATTATTATTATTATTATTATTATTATTATTATTATTATTATTATTATTATTATAAATTTCTAGGGTTTGTTAGAGTGAAGGTGGTGTTGCAGGTGGTGGTGGTGGTGATTGGTGTTGCAGGTGGTGTTTTAGGTGGTGGATCGAGAAGATGGGGGTATATTAGTCAATTTACCCAAAAACTAAAAGAACAACTAACGGCGTTAGTCTCAGGGACGTAAAGTGTTAGAAAAACAAACCTCAGGTACTCAGGGTGTTAAGCGTGGGCTGAACCTGCTAGTTTAGGCAAACCACAGGGACGAAAATTGCAATTTTCTCAAATTAGAAGTATATAAACTATAAAAATGGCATCTGCCAATATATGATTAATGAATATTATTATTATTATTATTATTATTATTATTATTATTATTATTAAACAAATCTCTGCCATAAGTTATCATATTCTAATATAAAAAAAGGGTAATTGGGTCGGGTATCAACTAATCCCAGGCCCGACCCAAAACCACATTTTTTTTAAACTACTTGTTTTTGTAAAGTCCATTAGAAACACTCCTTTTTTTTTTTCAAACAGCGGTCGTTTTATATGTAAATTTAATTATTAATGAAAAAAAACATATGTATGAGAATGAATCTAGCCAATGATGTTCAGCCCAGTTGGTCGGAGATGGGAGGGTTTACTCTTTAGAGAGGTTCCCACCCGGGCTTGGTCTCAAGTTCGAGTCCCCCACTCGCACTAAGGGGTGAGAAATTCAACACCCGCGTTTGGCCTGGATTCGAACTGGGTTGAGGGGTTGTGTGTCGTTTGGATTCTCCGCTGAAACACACCTTCCAAAAAAATGAGAATGAACCTTTTTTGAATGGCCAACAAACTTGTATTAAACACCCAAGCTAGCGGGGAATTAGCAAAAAACACCCGGCATACAAAACAAAAACGTACAACATTAATCACCCATATACAAAAAACACATAATAAAAAACAGACTAAACAAGGTGGGATATGTTGAAACCCCGCCATTTTTCCCAATCCAAATCGTTCAGTTTCGCGCGCGCCTTAACCCAAAGGAAACTTAGTGTCTTTATGTCCCCTACCATCTTGTGCAGAGAAGGTTGAACCTGTTTGAACACGAGCTCGTTTCTACAGCCCCATAAGCACCACATAGTCGTCAACCAAATCGCGTACAAGATCTTTTTCTTCTTCTTAGATCCAGCCATGAAGTTGTGTAGTGATAGAATGTCTCGAACATCAAAAGCAAAAACACCACCCACCTTGCACCATATAGATATTTGCTGCCACACCGAGTCCGCAAAAGCACACGACGTAAACAGATGATCCCCTGATTCTGTCGCGTCACCACATATCGGACAAAGGCCCAGTCCCACATTGATGTTTCTCCTACCTAACGCCTCTTTAGTTGGGAGTCTGTTAAGGCCCGCTCGCCAAGCCATGATTTCGACTTTCCTCGGCACCCAATTGTTACGCTTAAACACCCATGCAGCCGCGTCTGATCTGTGTACCTGCAACAGCGATTTGATTTCTTTAACCGTAAAAGTCCCCAGCCCATCATTAACCTACAGCCACCTGTCCGCAACATCTGCGAGAATAGGAGGCTGCAGTGCAGCCCCAAACTGATCCAACTCCAACACTGCAGCCCCATTTAGTTCATCGCTACGCCAATCCCAGATCCATCCTACCCCACCCAACGAGACCCGAGCAGCAACTGCAACATGCTTATCCTCAGCAGCTGCGAACAGAGCTGGGAAAGTCACTGCAAGGGGACCGTTACCAGACCAATTATCGAGCCAGAACTTTATATTGTTACCATTTCCCACTACACCTTTCATACACGACCCTACATCGACACCCAACAGTTTCAGCCTATCCATAGCCCTAGCGATAGCCTTCCATGGACCCGGAACCGACAACCTACATGGAATGGGGTTCCACGCCCTTGATGAGTGGTGAATTGACCAGATCACTTTTCGCCACAATCCTTCCGTCTCCGTTCGGAACCTCCACCACCACTTTGCTAGTAGTGATAAATTAGTATCTCTAAGTGACTCAAACCCAAGACCACCCCCATCACAAGGCGCAATTACACCATCCCAAGCAACCCAATTCATTTTGGCTTTTTCCTCCGACCCACTCCAAAAGAAAACTCTACGCGTACGATCTAATTTATCCAACACGCCCACCGGGGCTTTGTATAAGGAGAAAAAATAAGTGAGCAAGGAATTCCATACCGATTTTATCAGAACAACTCGGCCTCCAAACGACAATATTCTCGCCTTCCAATTAGACAATCTCTTCCAGAACGTCTTTAAAACCGGCTCCCAATGTTTAACCAAGTTCATGTTCGCCCCTACCAATAATCCCAAATAAACGAATGGGAAACAACCCCTTCTACAGTTTAGTAAAGTGGCCATATCTTGTATTTCGCCACTTTCCACTCCTACACCAAAATCGCTGCACTTACCAAGGTTTACTCTCAATCCGGATACTAGATAGAAACACCTAAGTATCCGCTTCAAATTAGCCGCATTAGCCCAACTCCATTCCCCAAGAAAAACCACATCATCCGCGTAGATGAAGTGTGACAAAACAAGGTCACCATAGCCACACCTTAAACCTCGGAATAGGCCCACATCACCCGCTCTCTTTAAAACACCGGTAAGCGCTTCCATAGCCAATACGAACAATAACGGTGAGAGTGGGTCACCTTGTCTAAGTCCACATTTACAGTCAAACTCTTGTGTCGGTGAACCATTTACTAGAACCGACGTCCTAGCCATCGTTACAACGGCCATTACCCACTTACGCCAAATATTAGGAAAGTTCATTTGGCTCATAATCGACTCTAAGAAGTCCCAATTCAATGAGTCATACGCCTTTTCCAGGTCAACTTTAAAAATCATACCTTGACGTTTCAACTTCTTTAAACGCCCGATAATCTCATTGAGCATTAGTGGTCCATCCATAATGCTCCTACCCGAGAGAAAAGTGGATTGCTCCGGCGACACCAGTTTCCCTATCACCTTTTTAAGTCTAGCAACCAACACTTTGGATATAACTTTGTTAATGCAGCCCACCAAACTTATTGGCCTAAAATCCTGGAAATCCATGGGGTCATCAGACTTCGGAATTAGAGTGATAAAAGAAGAAAAACACCCATTAGACAGTTTTGGATTTTGATGAAAATCATGAAACATTTTCACAAAATCGATTTCAAGACCGGTCCAACATCGCCTAAGGAACTTGAAATTAAACCCGTCGAGCCCGGGCGCCTTATCTCCATCACACGCCCAAACTGCATCTTTAATTTCTGTAAGTGTAAAGGGTTGGACAAGCATCTCGCCTTCATGACTCGAGAGACGATTAACATGTGTACAAACAATATCTGGCCACGACCCCATTGGTTCCTGGAACTTAGCTTCAAAGAACATGAAAGCTTCATCTTTCACTGTAATTGGCCCATTTTCCCATACCCCATTAATGCGAACCCCATTAATTCTATTATTGGACGTATTCGCGTTCATGAGCCGGTGAAAAAAGCCGGAGTTTTCATCGCCGTCAACAGCCCACCTGACACGTGACTTTTGCCGCTCGTCCAAATGCACATTCCTATCAAAATCCAACACAAAAACCTTGCAATCGTCCCTGACAACCTGCTCAGCCATGGATAGATCTCTAGACTCGGCTAAGACATCAAGTCGCTCTAAATCCAACTTTTTCGTGTTATATATACCATGCGACTTCCTCCTTTCGGCTGCCACCCAATCCTTTATCCTGTTCTTCAGATACTTCAATTTAGTTGCAAGGGCAAGGTCTGGCGGTCCATCAAATACAAACCTCGAACAAGCTGTACCCACCATATCGACAAAACCCGGTAGTTCGAGCCACGAGTTAAAGAACCTGAAAGGAATATGACCGAAATCCGCTGCGACCACCGATAATAATACTGGGCAATGGTCTGATACAAACCTAGACAGAACAGTGACAACAACGGTAGGTCATTTATCAAAAAACCATCGCACACTAAAAACCGGTCCAACTTGCTCATCTTCGAACCATTGTCAGAAACATAAGTAAATCTACGACCACCTTGATTATACTCCTGTAGCCCCGTTTCTGATATGAAATTGTTAAAGAAAGCAGCATTCGTATGGATAAATTCTGAATTCATTCGTTCTTCCTCGCACCTAACATCATTAAAATCGCCTAAGAACACCCACAACCCCGGATTCGACTCTTTAATGGCTTTCAGTTCTAACCACACCCCTCTTCTAGTGACTGGATCATTTGGCGCATATACATTCACGATGTTAATGGTTCGCCTGAATTAAGAACAACCCCCGATAAAAATAAATAATACCTGTTTTTAACGACCCCCAATCTTCGATAAACAGCTGGATTCCAAATACTAACAATACCTCCCGATCTACCTTCAGAGAAAACCATTTCAAAACATAATTTTGAGCAGCCCCAAAACGCCGATAACTGAAACGATGAATCAGGCCCTAAATTAGACTCTTGTATACCGATAAAGTGTACGCTGTTACTCGTCTTTAAACCACGCACCCAGGACGTCTTCCTATCGTCCTTCACCCCCCGTAAATTCACAGTTAAGAAATTCATTGAGGAACAACGACATCGCCTTCTCCCAATACCATTTCTTGCACCTCCTCTCTAAATCCACCAACTTCAATCCCAACTAACGAACCAGCAAACAGAGTCGCATCCACTTCATTGGTAACCCTCTGACCCGAATTGTCAGTATCCTGACTATTCTGAGTTGTTGAGCGATCTCCATGTTGCAAATCAGCTCTGTTCCCTTCATTAGCCTCAGTATTACCAGCACCCAACCCGCGTTGTTCTGTGTTTCCTTAATCAAGACCAAACATGAAGACCCCATCATTTACCTGTGAGTTATTCACCTCTACTATAACCTCTAGGCTTGGACTTCTAGTAACTCTGGGCCTCTTCCTAGATTTCTGGCCCACCTTATCACCATTTACTAAACCTGGCCCAGAGATAAAGGTTTGTACGGGCCTATTAAGGTCAAAAGACATATCAGAGTCCCCATTAACCCTCCCACTTGGCCCACCCCTTTTGTTATTATCATTGTGAGAATTGCGTATAATATTATTATCATTAATAGGATTTCCGGAATTAATATTATCATTATTACCTGTCCCCTATATTCCCCATGCAACAAGTTGTCTTCCCCATGCACAACGTTTCCCCTCCCATACAATCCAACAGTCTCCCCACCTTCTACCGGATTATTAACATTCACCGGCTTTTGGACAGCCGGCTCCTCCGTCGACACCCTATACTCACCCTCTTCCAGGTCATCTCCAGGTACCACCACGGATTCATTAGACTCAACCGGAGACCCTAAAGTAGTCGACATTAGGATCTCAGCGAGCACTGAGTTCTGGTTAGTCTCTTCCTCAACCACCCATCCTGTGTATTCCATCCCCTTCCAGAGTATTTGAACCTCTTCCTAAATACGTATCATAGAATCCGTAACCACATACACCCTCCCTTCCACATTATCCGTCCCAAGCCAGGAGAAATCACTCTCCTTCACCACTCTGCTGAATAACCCAGCCACCTTATAAAAAACATTCACTTCCCTCAACTGCAGTGGCAACCCTCTTACTTTTAACACAGCTACCCTTTCATTAGGTAATTGTTGTCCTTCCCATAATGATGCAGAAAGCAAAGTCTGGTCCCAAAGATCTTCCTTCTTATGGATAAACTGCAGCGCTGTACGTTTATCTCTTAACGCCAATAGGACCTGTAAGCCCCCAATATGGCTCACTGGTGTTTCCGTGTATCCCCCGACTTGTAACATATTACGTACACCTTTAAAAGCTGCCATATCCTTGACCACCCCTACAACCGATCTCATAGTGTAGTGGCCAGGGAACAGAGCAGCATTAACATCCAACTCAAGTCTTTTGGACATCGCATTAGAGGTTCCTGGTTCACCTGTGACTATGTTCCTATACGCCATGCATGCAGCCCCGTTTTGTTGGACATTCACAGTAGGCTGGTAAACCGGTACCCTCCTCGGCTGGTATGTTTGTCGAGGAGGTGGCTGCTGAACACCATCCACCCGCCTATTATCCTTCGAGAATCTAGCCACCATCGCCCCCACCTTGGCTTCATATATCTTCACAATATTCATCGCTCTCAACCTTTCATTCATGTTCTTCACCCCTAGGTACCGGATAAATCCAAACATATTCCCCCTCGAATCTCTCTTCCTGGCCACGTAAACGTCTTTGACGATTCCGTGAGGTTGGAAAGCTTTCCATAGTAGAGAGTCGGTCACCCCATCTGGTAGGTTAGAGATGTAGAAAGTTGTTACTGGTCTTGGATCTTGAACGCTGATGTTATTCCGATATCGGAAGTCACCTCGCCGGAAATCGCCTTTTTGTCTCCCCATTTTTTTATTAAATGAGAATGAACCTAAATGATGAAAATAAAAAATGAGATTGTCAAATACTCCGTAGCAAATATATAATATCTTTACGAAAACAAATGGAATGTCGGATTTGGACGAACATATATTTGAAACAAGAAAAAAGAAGATTCGCCAACGACTTCTGTGTGAGTAAGGAGAACGAGGAAAGAGTGGTATGGAGGCTCAGTGATACAAGATCTATGGCTGAAGTGTTATGGGTTCGATTTTTGAGAGCGTCAGGTTTTACTGATTATTCAATTGTCGTGCCTTCGGGGGGTGGATGGTCGATTTTTTTTCCCGGAACTGGTGGCTGGTGGGTCAGGGACTCCGTCTGTCTGGGTAAGGGCCGGCTAGAGCTCCTTTGGTCATTGGGAGCCGCGTACGGAGTACCCGGCTTCTACTTAGTTGTACGTTAAAAAAAGAATGAGGAAGGAGAGTAGTTTATTTATTAGGTGTTTAAATTTATATAAAAACAAACACCATTTCTCTGTCTAACTCTCCAGCGACCACCTAACCCCGGCAACCACCACCATTCAATCTTCGACAACCACCACCACCTAATCATTGACAAAGTAAACCCAAACCATCCTTTCCACTATCACCAAATCATCGACCACCACTCACGGCCCGCAACCACTATCACCAAACCATCGACCACCACTCATGACCTGCAACCACCATCTTCGCTCATGAAACCCCCAATCCAGAAACTCTAACCACCATCTTCGATCAAGAAACACCAAAATCCAAAAACCCTTATTTTGAAGCTTCTTTATTAGATGCAGCCAACTTCTTTGAATGATTAAGGTACGATTTGGGGCTATCTGCATTCGCTAAACCACAGGGAGTGGGAGTGGTTACAGGTGGACAGATATGTATAGGGAAGTGGTCGTGGGAGTGGTTATAGGGTTTTGATGGCGTGAATTTGGGCATTTTGTTGTTGACCTTCTTTTTAGGGATTGTTTTATTGGTTTTGGGCATTATTATTGCAGGGCTGATGAAATTTGGGAGCTTTAGGTTGTGGTGGTGGTGGTGGCATGTTGGTGGTAGAGGTGGTGGCAGGTTGTTGTGGTGGTGGGAGAGGTGGTGGTGTGGTGGCAAGTTGGTGGTAGAGGTGCTTTAAATTTGTTCGTGCAGGTTGTGGTGGTGGTGGCAGGTTGGTGGTAGAGGTGGTGGTGTGGCCTGGTGGTGGATGTGGTGGGGGTGGCGGTGGCGGTGGCGGTGGTTGTTGAAGAATGTAAGTGGTGGTGGTGATAAAGATGATAGAGATGAGGGCATAACTTTCATTTTGCCCTCATGTGGGTCCACATGACCAAACTTAACCAAAAAACTAACTAGGTTAGGCCTAAAGGACGAAACATGCAAGATTTTACAACATAAAGGACGATTTTCATCAATTTTGTAGTTAAAGAATAACCACTGAAAACGATGTATACATAAAGGACGATTTCTGTAATTTTTCCTATAAGAAAAAAACTATATGATGGATCGAGTAATTTAACTATCAATTTTGTTTTAACAAAGCTATCGACTTAGTTTGAAAAGGATTAATTTTAATATGATAACAGTATGCATCATTATCCATTGGCATCGATTCTAACTAATTAAGATATCATTTAAAAAAAAGAAGTCCATCTTTGGTTTGTTGAGTGTTTGGTATACTTTTGGAATCCAACGTTTGTTCTTTTTCACAAAAGTAGTATCCATCATTTGTTAAAGTTATATTCTACTTGATCTTAAAGGTTATTTTTGGACTTATTTGGATACTTTTATATACTTATGATGACTATCAAATTGTTTCTTCTCTTTTTCTATTGGTCGTTTGTTTAAATAAGTGAATGAATCTTCATTTTCTTTACTCACAAAACTTTCAAAATTTCTTAAAAAAAAAAAAAAAAAAACTTCGAAGCTAGTCCACTACTTTAATTATCTATGTACTTTACTAAAATAATATACAATCCAAATTTAGTATATAAATTTTCCACCACCGATAAGTATGGATATGTGTTCTACTTTGTACCAATCGTATGATATGTTGTCGAGTCAACACTATGGCTTTGAGAGTTGGTCATCAACGGTAATATTCCTAGTCTAAGGGTAGAAATGGTTAATATTGACTCATCTGTCCACACAAAAGTAAATTTAACTTTTTAGGTGGTTTGAAAATTTAACGGTTTGGTCTAGGATTTCGGTCATATAAAAACCGCTAAAATTTTATAAAAAAGGATATCAAAGTATTCATGTTTTGTGGGCTAAGCGGGCGAAATATTGATGTCTTATGGATTTCAAGCCGGTGTGCTATGGCTCGATACACATAGGTTCTAACTTTTGCCTTTCTAGTTATATATTGACTGTGTTCGGTTCATGTTGTTTGCTTCCACAGTTTAATTTAGAAAGTACTTACATGAAATGCATCAACAACAATGTAAATAGCTAATATGGATCTGAATCATATGAGAACTCACCTAAGTTGTGAAAACTAGAGAACTCATTTGGACCATTCACCAAGTGACACATCATCACCTTTATAATTTTTTATATTTTTTTAATTAGGGGTAGTAAAGTCTTTTACACACAATATGTATGGGTATTTTAGTAATAACACCCGACACCACCCACCCCAACTAACCTCTTTTAAATAACAATAATAATAATAATAATAATAATAATAATAATAATAATAATAATAATAATAATAATAATCATAATACAACTCACATCTCTCTCTCTCTCACACACACCACACACACACACACACACACACACACACACTCTCTCTCTCTCTCTCATTCTCTCTAAAAAAAGAACGATTTGTGGTGGGTTTGATGATGAACGAAGGGGGGTGGATTTGTGGTGGGTTTGATGATGAACGAAGGGGGGCAGATGGTGCAGAGGGGTTTTGGAGATGATAGGTGGGTGGTGGTTCGATGGTGGTGATGATGAAGATGACGGTGGGGGACAGGGTTTTTTTGCAGAGGGGTTTCGATGGTTCGATGGTGGTGATGATGAAGAGGACAAGGGTTCGATGGTTTTGGTGGAGGGGTTTTGCAGAGGGTTTGATGATGATGACGGTGGGTTCGACTGGGGTGCAGGGTGGTTCGATGGGGTTGCAGGTGGTTCGATGGGGTTGCAGGTGGTTCGATGGGGTTGCAGGTGGTTCGACCATGATGGTGGTCCCAGTGATGGTGATGGTGGTGGTTCGACGATGGGGTGGATCTGATGATGACGACGACGGACGATATGGTTATTATTATTATTATTGTTATTATTATTATTACATTTATTATTATTATTATTATTAATGATATTATTGTGAAAAGATAGGTTTTTTATGTTGAAAATTTTGGGGTTTTTTGTCAGGAGATGATGCTGTGAAGAAGATGATTTTTTTTTGGTTTAAGTAGATGATGCTGTGAAGATGACGATGATGGTGTAGTATGTTGTAAGAAAACACTGGTGTAAACATCAGTTTACATTAGTGTAAATATGAATGTATAGACGTTTTGATGTAAGAAAACACTAGCGTTAACACCAGTTACACGAGTGTAAATATGAATGTGAAGCACACCAGTGTAAATATGAATGTAAATCATCCTCATCATATATGTTTGTTTGGTTTTTTTACACTAGTGTATTTTTTGTAAAACTTTGTGTATGGCATATTTACACTGGTGTAAATAATTACACCAATGTAAATCATACAAATTTATGGATGGTTGGTTTATATATACGTAAATAAACACTGGTGTAAATAATTACACGAGTGTAAAAACGAGAGTGAGATGACAGAATGTACAATTTTGATTTTTTGTTTTAAAAAGGTAAATTAATTAAAAAAATAAAATAAAGTTTAAAAAAAATCAATATTTTTAATAATGGAATAAAAAATTAAATGATGTTATATTAATTTTTTCTCTCACGTGGTTTTTTTTACTTAAATACCCTTTAAAGTACTTTAATACTTAAAAAAAATACTTATTAATCAAGTCAAGACAAAAAGTCTCATCCTTTGATCTCAACCATTTGATCAACAAGATCAATGGTCCACATGGGTTATCTATTTCTCACAACTCAAGTGAGTTCTCATATTATCCCTTCCTTAGCTAACATATATTTGAGTTATACCACAACTATTCAAGCTCTATGAAGTATTATGTAGTATTATGTTATACAATACAAATTCACAACATAAGTTTGCAACCTTACAAATGTATGATTTGTCATTGAAGAGAATAGAATGAAAACAAGAACAAAATTGATTAAAGACATGAAATTCAAGAGTAAATTACAAAAACTTGTTAATGTACAATTTCAACCCCACCACTAAAGAACATCAGAAATTTTGAACAACCTAAAAGACAATGTTGTTTGGTAAACATTTAACCAAGAAAATAACCCCCCTTGTAAAGTACCACAATGCCCCTACAACATCTAAATAAAAATAAAAACACTATTTATCTCTTTTCTTTCCATTTTATTCCAATATCACCACACTACTTTGCCCTAAACTCAGGCCTAGAATCACACTTCACGGACCGCCATTGATGGGTAACTTCGCTAGCAATTTTACGCGCGTCACACGTCGTGCCAAGAAGACCTCTTCGAGTAAATCCGACTGTAAATAACCCATTCTCCCCTTTCCATCCATTTGGAAAGGGAGTTTTCGGCATTCCATCGTCTGTGAAAAAACCACTACCCTGTATTTTGATTAAAAGAAGTTATTAGACTTTAAAAAAAATATATAAATGTATTTTTACTACTAAATAGGTGAGGTGTGTTTGAAATATGTGGGGTCCTACTCAAGACAGAACTCATAATGAAGGACAAAATAATGAGATCATTATAAGCTCAACACATTTCAATTCTGATTCTTTCTCCAGAAAACATCAGAAAAAGAATATTTTTTTATGCTAATCTATATTCCAGAGGTAAAATTACTATAACCAGAATAGTAGTCTTATTATGATTCGTACAATAAGCATCACAAGATGTAAATTATTACTCTGATTTAGAAACTCAGTTTATATTACTATGTAAATTCTTAAAAACATTTTTATGAAGAAAAAAAGGACACCATATAAGAAAATATAATCATAAGAGTAGTTGGTGATAGTAACTCATCATAAAATGACAACAAAAATGTTAATAACTTATGAATTATCCAAACAAGTGCCATCGGTTTTTTACCTTTTTGCTCACTAGAAACCATTTTGTGGGCTTCCTATTAAATAATGTGTAAGGCTAGGAAAGTGATGTAAGATTGAGAATAAGATAAATATAATCAAAATTAGTTTATATTTTGAAAATCATAAAAATAATAATCTTACTTAAATGACAATCAAATATAAGAGACCTTTTAAGAAAATATATTAAGTAAGAAAATAGATAGTCCACAAATACTCCTAAGTATAAAATAAAAGTAGAAATGAATTAGATATGCATTAAAGGTATTTTTATGAAACACGAATATATAACAAATACGCCACATATTTTAACGTATTTCATGACTATTACCATAATATAGTGTACAACAACCATACTTAGTAAATCTAACAAATAGCGCCATCATAATATAGTGTCTAAGCTAAAAATTATTAATCACTTTAAGTTCTTTTTTTTTTGTCAAAAAAATTCATAACTAAAAATGTTTGTTTCATTATTGGTGTCATGAAATCTACCTTAAGCCAAAATGGCACATTGCTCTTGTATCCTGTTGCCAATACAATGGAGTCAAATGCAATTTGTTGACCATCCATAAATTTGGCTCCATTTCTAGTGATTTCTCTCACTCCTTGCTCCACCACCTACAAACATTCCAATAAATCACAACAAAAGTTAAAAACATATGCATTGTACAACTCAATAACCTATGTGTCAGGGAATCTTTTGATAGTTACCTTGATGTTACCGGATTTTATTAGAGATAAAGCTCCGGTGTCTAACACGGGCGTCTTTCCGGTGGCGTTTTTGAGCTCAAGAGGCCCGGTTTTTGGCCTGCGTAGGCCGAGTTTTTCGGTGTTTCCAAGAGTTAGATTGGCCATAAACAAGATCAATCTGTCCACCATCCTTAGAGGTAACCATTTGAGAAGTGCCATAGCTATTCCAAATGTTGTCAACCCAAACATCTCTCTTGGTAGAACATGAACCTACAACACAAATGATCCCAAAAGTTAATATACATCATAAAAATTCATTGTACAAGTTTTTAATATTATTAAGCATGTACAAGTTATATCTTGGGATCTTGATTTCAAACACTATTTGACTAACACTTTTTAAACTAAAAAATTCCCATTTTGAAAAGGTGAGCTAAAAGGCAAATGTGATTGACTTAGACATATTAAATTAAAGTAATGATACAACTACTTACATAAAAATCTCATTCACAACTTTATAAGCATGTGATTAAACTACTTCTTGATTCCAAAAACTATTTGACTAACATTTTGTTAAACTAAAAAGATACCCATTTTAAAAAAAGTGAACCAAAAGGCAAATGGGATTGACTTTCACATATATAAAACATATAAAACTATAGCAATCATACCCTAATCATAAACACACACAACACACAACACCTTCAAACACACTAAAAACAAAAGTGTTACAATAATAATAATAATAATAATAATAATAATAATAATAATAATTAATAACAACAATAATCATAATGGTGATGATGATGATGAACTTACAGAATTTCTAACCACCATAAAAGGACTTGCATTGTACCGGCAAAGGTCCAAACTAACCTCCATACCTGAATTCCCACAACCAATAACCAAAACCCTTTTCCCTCTAAACTCACAACCACTTTTATACTCACTAGTATGCCTAACCACTCCTTCAAACCTCTCTATCCCTTGTATTTCAGGCACTACAGCCTCAGCATTCTCTCCTGTAGCCACAACCAACCACCTTGATTCATAAACACAATCTTGTGTACACACTCTCCACACATTATTATCACACTCAAACTCAGCACTACTCACTGACTGGTTAAACATTGGCTTAATATTAAAGTGGTTTGCATATGCTTCCATGTAGGAAACAAACTGTTTTTTTGTGGGATATTTTGGAAAGTTCTTTGGGTACCCAAACAATGGGAGCTCACAAAACTGTTTGGGAAGATGAAGCTTTAACCTATCATATGTTTTGTATTGCCATAAGGATGCAATGCAATCACTTCTTTCAAGAACAAGAGAAGGTATCCCCTGTTCTTTAAGACAAGCTGCTACTGCTATACCTGAAGGACCAGCTCCTACTATGATTGGCCCATCAGATTTTATCAAAATGTTATCTTTTTTACTACCCATTACAGATTTATCAACAAAGATCAAAACCCACAAAGAAATTGGTGCAAATTTTTAAAATGTTGAATATTTTTGTAAAATCTTGAAAAAAGCTCTGTTTTTCAAGAAAGCTCTGTTTTTGTTCTGTTTTAGTGTGAAGACTGGGAGTTAAAGAGGGTGTTTGAGTGGAATGATCTTCTACTGACGGTATTTAAATGTGGAGAGAGGGGGGGGGGGGGGGGGGGGGGGGGGGGGGGGTTGGAAATAAGGAGGCGTGTAAAGTAAAGGAAAGGATTTGGTTCACTTTCTCAAGGCTCTTTCTTCAAAGGCTTTTCTGTGCAGAGAAAAAGGGGATTTGAAGTGAAGTGAAGTGAAGAAGGGAGGGAAAGATATAAATACATTTATGTGGATTGACTGTGTGTAGTTGAGTTGAATTTATAAGGGTATGTGTAGTGGTGGATAGTTATGTTGGGGTTATAGGATTAAAATATTAAAAAGTAATAGAAAAGGTGTTATGTTGGGGTTATGGAAAAAGAGGGTGTAGTGGGAAGGAGGGTTATGTTGGGGTTATAAATGATTGGTAATGATTGGTTAATTATTGTTTATTATTATTATTATTATTATTATTATTATTATTATTATTATTATTATTATTATTATTATTATTATTATTATTATTATTCAGTAATAACCCAAACCCCAAGATTAAACCATTCCATTCCTTCACACACATTGAAGCTTCCAAGGTTCATCAATGGCAGAGTAAGTTATCCTCTCTCTCTCTCTCTCTCTCTCTCTCTCCTCTCTCTCTCTCTCTCTCTCTCTCTACATTCATCTAATCTCTCTCACCCCTCTTCCTCTACAGATCTAACGGATACTGCCCCCAACGATCCAGATCCATACCATCCACACAATCAACAACAAGCATCCACGTCACAGCACTCGACGGCCTAGTAAACGTCAACTCCCTCTTCACAATCGCCGTCTTCGTCGGCCTCTCATTAACCACACCAAACCAACACAGCCTCGAGAACAAATCCTCCTGCGACTCCGACATCTCCGTCGCTAATAATAATAATAATAATAATAATAATAATAAAAATCAAGAAGCAGAGCATAGCGCTCGTTGTTTACATGCCGGATTGAACCAAAACGCCCTATAGCGCCGCCGGGGGCGGTGTTCCCCGGCGCTATGGGGCTTCAAAACGCCCTATAACGTGCCCACTACACATACTCTAAGCCAAAGTTTACCAATCTCATGCCTATCAACCTATAGGTGGGGTAGCAAGGTATTTTAGTTTTTATTTTGTTTTACCATAAATATAAAATAAAAACTCACATAAACTTACCAATGTAGTGAGAAAATGGCAATGGTTTAATTAATAGGTAAACCTAGGTTTATACCCGTGCACGTTGCGGCGCGTTAAACGAATCATTGTTTGTCTACTTTGCTTGGATTAATTGTACATTTTTACAAACGAAGCGTGTTGCGACGGATCAACCTTAGTTAACAACACAGATGAAACTACACCACAATTGCAAAATATTACGGTTACATTTATAATTGCAAAACCCAGTCCACGAAAACCAAGTTGGTTTCATAATCGCAAATAATTAACAATAGTTGGTCTAGGTAATGTTTTACCAAAAGACAATAGTAGTTACTTAAGACTAAAGTATAATCCACTTCAGGTAATTTTTACTGAAAGACGATAGTAGTTGGTTAAAGTCAAGTCTTCTATAATTCACTTCATCTAGTTTTGGCTTCTAATGTAGTCTTCCGTGTCTATCGATAAAAAACAGTTAATGACATGTTAAACTTCATGTAGAATCACAAAAAATATGGCATACTAATTGAATATAAGACTAATTACACCATGTTATTTTGATACACCTTGATGAGAAGGGGGCACATGGTTATGCAAAAAGTGGCATGATTAGTGCCTACTTGTTGATCATCTACTCAAAATGGTCAAATAAAAGAAGAGGCAAAAAAAAGAGATCCATGTCAAATAGATCACACATCAAACAAACTCATATCACAGTTTAGGATAATTGTAACAAGTTGCCATTATATTTGTTTAGCAAAATAAGCTTTTAACATTAACCCATCTTCCCAAGATATGAAAGGGTACATAGTTTTATTTATTGATTTCTAGTGTTGCCTTTTTGTAGGGACTATTTTTTGCTCATGTTACATAGTTTTTTTTTTTTTTTTTTTTTGTCAATTTTTATACAAAATTTCCTTATGCAATTAACAAATTATTAGTAAATTTTAGCACAAACTATGAGTTCTTAATTTTATTATGTCGGACATTACTAAGCACACCCTAAATACAATATATTACTCTATTAAATCTTTAACTATCAACCAATAAGTGAACCTCTTAATTCACCCTTTTATCTATTACCCAATGTTTAGTTTATTATCACATTCTTTATCACTACACATTACAAAAGCTCTCCCATGTTTAATGTAGTTCTCTCCTTTTGAATATTTCATTCCTTGCTAAATGTATGCTTTGAGAGTTAGTGTTTTCTCAAGCAACTGTCACTTTTAAGAATACACTAAACAAAAGACTTTTAGCTATATGTCTTTATAACATTGTTTGATGCTAAAATTATACAAAAGGCTACAGAAATGATCATAATCCTATAACCCCAACTATAACCACCAATAGAGTTCCATGGTAGCGAAATGCACGAGCTAAACAGATGTGGATATAAGAATTCTGATAAGATAACAAAATCAAAAAATTGATACCTGGGACGACCATTGCTACATATAGTTGATTGAAGCATTCCTCTGTGGTTATCCCCTTGACTTAGTATAAGGAACTCACTAAGCAAACGAAAGCCTAAGACGGAAAGTACATGTGATGTTAAAAGCAAGCACGAAGAGGAAAAATATAACACGTATACCCTAAATGTGGCAAAACCACCCAAATATAAACATATAACTTTTGAGCATAAAAACATTCAACTTTTGAATAGCAAGAAATTTGTTCATTGATGTCAAAGATAAAATAAGTTTTTTTTTTTTTTTTTTCAAAACAAGAATAATGAGAAGTGTGCAAACTTGCTACTAAGGGGGTGTTTGGGATTGATTATTCAAAACAGATTATGCGTTTTGGAAAAGCATGGGTGGAGCTGCTTATAGATTATTGCGTTTTGGTAGCCTAAAAAACTGATTATTTGCGTTTTCAAAACGCAATCCAAACACTAAAAACTAATTATCTGCGTTTTCAAAACGCGATAATCTAAAAATCAGATTCAAAACACAATCCCAAACACCCTCTAATTAGGTTCTAAAGCTAATTTCGGCATGCTGTAAAAAGACAAATATACGCACCCTATCTCTAATTACTTAATAATAATAAAAAAATTAACTCTGTTCTCGAGTTGTTGTTTGTACCTCTCGGACACTCGGGTTTGCAATCTGAGTACGTTGACCAACATTGACCATAGTTTAACTAAGTTGACCCGTATAGTCCAACTACCTTTTAAACCCGCTCCACATATGATCACATCAAAATAACATGAGAGCCTTGATGGACCCACTGGTCAAACATGGGATATTTGGTATAAATTGTCTAACTACGTAAGTTCCTTAAAACCAGGAAGAAATTCAAACATGGGATATTTAGTTATCAATCAATACATTATGGGTTTTTTACAACCAAAAAATGAATGACTAAATGTTGCTAAAATTAGGGAGAAATGTTATGTTTGGGGCTCTAGATCCTAGTCTAAAGTTGGACCAAATCATTTTCGTTATGATATTTTATATAAAGTACGTAATTGAACAAATCAAATTATACAATTAGAGTTGGGATCACCCAAACTGCTAAGCGAATTCCTCTATGGCAATATGCATTGAAATTGACACAGTTGAAAAAAATACAGATAAAAGATATAACTGTAAAACTGTCATATTTAGTCTTATAAATCTTTGAATTCATAAATCACACATTTAAGAAATACATGAACCTTTTACTCTATTCCAAATCAAAACCTCTAAATTTGAAGTTTGTATAAAAATAAGAGACTAAATGATAAAGATTTTACTATTGTAATATAATTGTGATAGGGAGGATTGACACCTAAGCACCATGGTATGGTCATGATTCATGAATGGTTGTTATGTGGTTGGATTCACGCACGAAAGAGGACGATGAAGTTGATTACAATATTTATTTTAATATGTGTTTTATTTTTATTTCCATTCAAATGTACTCACCTGTGTTTTTTTTTCTTTAATTTTTGTTATAAGATTTAGATTTAATCTGACTTTTGTCAAATAATTTGTAAGTTTTTTTTTGGGAAATGGATTTAAATACTCCCAACTATCACTCGTTGGCGGATAGCACTCCCAACTATCACTTTGGCGGATAGCACTCCAAACTTTCAACTTGTTGGCCATTATCACTCCCAAACTAACTGGGGTCTAACCCAGTTAGTGTTTGTGGCCAAAATGTAAAAAACAAAACTTAAGGGACCATTTTGAAACTTTATTATTATTATTATTATTATTATTATTATTATTATTATTATTATTATATATCACTACAAAAAAGATCATCATCAAGGACTGAAAAATTAGTCTTTGATACTCCTAAATCAGTCCCTAATGGCTATCAGGGACTGATTTTGCCAGTCACGAGTCAGTCCTAGTTGGTTAGTCCTAGATACTTCCATTAGTAACTATATTTCAGTCCTAAATATATGATACCTACAAGGACTGACATTCAGTCCCTCTTACTCATAAAATCAGTCCTTACTCTATCCCCCTATACCACATCATTTCAGTCCCAAATACTTTTTGTTTGTGACTGAAGATCAGTCCTTGAACGAAGGTTTTTTGGGAATGAAAATTAGTACTAAAATGTTGTGTATTTTGTCACAAATAGATTTAATTAGCCTTGGGTTCTATGACAATTCAGTCTCTAAATAGACGTTATAGAGACTAAGAATTAGTCTCTGATAATATGTTATTCTGTCTTCATATATTCTTTTAGGGACTAAAAAACAATCTTAGATGTCATGTTATTTAGTCTTGGATGTGCGTTTTAGAGAGTGAAAATGTGTATCTTCTAGGAACTTTTTCATCCCTAAATACGTTCTTTTAGGGAGTGAAATTTAGTCTATGTCAACATGTCATTTTATTCCTTAATTATCTTTTAAGGACTGAAAAATAATCTTAAAAGTTATTATTTAGTATCAAATATGTTTTTTTAGAGACTGAATTTTTTTATCAAGTAAGAACCTTTTCAGTCCCAAATATGTGTTTTAAATACTAATAATCAGTCCCTAATATGTTAACTTCGTGACTAAAAAATAGTCTTTAATACTACGACTTGTTTCCGGCATATTTATTAGAGACTGGAAATAGTCTTTGATACTATACTTAATAGTCTATAATGTGTATGCACCAATTCATAATTAATTTAATGCATAACATTATAGCATGTTAATTCTAAAAATTAAAAAGAGTAAACAAACATATAACTAAATAGTACTAAACAGATTAAGTCTAAACTTTAAAACGGAAATCAATCAAACACTAACAAAATAAGTCTTAACTCACTTCCTAATTCAAATTGTCATTGTCATTGTCATTGACTTGTTCATCCAAATCATTTGCTCCACTACTCACATGTGCAGATACCGCGCTCTCAAAATCCGGAAACTTTGAGCTCACGAACATTAACAACTTTTCATATTTTTCATTTCATTGTTTCACTTCCTCTTCTAGTGAAGCAACCTTATTTCGAAGTGCTTCATTCTCGCTTAAAGTTTGTTGAGACGATCCAGGTTCTGATGTCATCCAAAAATCTTTTTTTTCTGAAAACAGGCCCAACGCCTACCTTCCATGCAGATTTTGTTGTTTTTTCCTTAGCACATATGCTTTCAATTGCCTCCTTTTCTAACTCGTGATGCATGGTAGTAGTGATAGTTGTCCCTTTAGAAATTAACTCCGCCACTGCCTCCTCTTTATGATGAATAATAGCCGCCTAACATAAAAAAAATTAAGCTAGGAATATTAATGCATTAAAAAAAAAATTAACCGAAAGAATTAGCATAAATAATTCAAGCAGATTAGTAACACTACTAAAAGTCTAAGGCACAATACTAAGCAAACAAAGAGAAACAACAAAGGAAAATGACCATGGAACATTTTAATAATAACAAAACAAATGTATTGATTATCAATGATAGTTAACTTGCATATTCAGTTTCTGCTTCATCATTTTGCTATCCCTTTTTAGCATTATAATGCAACTTGTAATAGACTTCAAAGGGGCTAGGCGGCATTTGAGTCTCCGGATTTGTCTGTGATAGCATAAGTAATATCAATACATAAAGTTTGATAAATGTGTTTATAAAACATTGAAGTTGCAAGTTGTAAACAATGTTCCATAATCTAAATTTTAACATAAAAATGGTCCAAAAATAAAAGGAGGGTGTAAAACTAATTTACTAAATCAAATAAAACCCTTAAAAGTTGAAACAATCTTCAAAACTTACCATATGGAATATGTGATTGGCTATTGACCGGGAGCCCCCTTTACTTGAAATAACTTGTTTTTGACGATTGATTTCCATTTGATCACTGTATTTCTATAAAATTAAATTAATGGGTCAGTAAGATATGTGCAATCAAATCACTACGATCCAGTAGCAGCAGTCACACCAATGTATATGACATTATATGTTTGCGAACAACTTTTTGTATGCAAGTATATATTCAGTTAAGGAAGGTACAGTTCTTCTATAAGCATTTAGAGGCTTTCCATAGAGTCAAAGAAATTTGACGGTTGTACATTTCATCAGTTAATGAGCTAGAGCACATATGAAGAAGAATCCATCCTTGGGCCGATGACCACCATTGCTAGAGATTAGTTGTTCTCTTTCAATAGCATAATCTTTTACACATATTGCCATACAATGTTTTGCCTTTTAGCATTTTAGCTTCACAATGATTACTTCCAAGCCTACGCAAATGCAAACAAAACCTTTAGTTAGTGAAGGTCTGAAATATAAGATAAAAAATGATACAAAATAGGCGAATCAAACTAGAATTGGCCAAACAACATAGATAACTAAGTCTTTTGAAAATAACTTTGTTCAGGACTGTTACAAAATAACTAAATCAATGAGAACATAGTGATGTTCTATAATAATATATCCACAGAGATAATAAACAAAATAATATATATCATATATACTATACCCATAAAAATGGCTAATGTTGTGTGCTATTTGTTTCCTACTCCGATTCTCCCATTTCATTCTCCATACGCATTGATGAGTTCTTTGTAGCAAAGTGAAAAGTACAAAATTGGCTTTTTGATTGCTTCAAATCCACCATCTTCTATCAAAACAACCTTTGAGATATCTAACAAGGTTTTGATCTTAAATAATAATGATTGGTATGAAACAAGTACCTACAGTTAGTGTGGCATCATTTATCATTCAAGTCTCCTTGCAAATGCCAATCAAAATAATTTTTGCAGTTACATAAAAACAATTACTAACACTGACTATATGCAACATATTCTAACTCTTGGCTTTTGAATCTATAGGAATCACCCATTAAAAAAATTGTAAATCATAGTTGCCAAAGTATTTGCTTTGTAACTAAATGTATAATATTACTTCACCAGGGTTAAAAAAATGAAATGAGAAATACTAAAAAGAAAAGTAGTTATACACAAGATTTATTTGGGAGTTTTTTTATTCACACACAATTTTGATTGTATTATATTACGAAGTTGTTAATAAAATGAGCATAAAGTGTGGTGAGACAAGAAATCACAATTAAATTATTATCCAGGTCACAATAAAATGGGTACTTGAAAGAAGTTAGCTAACTTACTTTTGGGTTGCACACTTGCACCATTTAAAAAGTCCACAAGCAAAGAATCTGAATCCCTAGCAATTGATTCATTATCACAAATTAAATTCCAATACAACTGAAAATAAATCAGCTAAACATATACGCAAAACCCAAAACTAAATATATAAACATACCAAACTATATGTGGCATTTCATCAAATACATTATGTGCAAAACATCAAATACGCGTACAATTTGGAGAGTGCAAAGAACAATACCCAATCAAGCTGAATCAAGAAATACATTAAACCGGATATGATATAACTGAATTGAAATGCAATGTGAAGGCTAATTTGGAACTTAACTGCGGTGGTGAGATGGTAGTGCGGTGAACAACAAGAGATATAGAAAAAATCATTCTCCGCTCGAAGTGGTTGTGGCTATGGCGATGAGCGACTATGATCGAATCACCTTAAAGAATCATCCACAACTCACACCAGTCAATCGCCATACGGTTTTTGGGAACGAAAACATACTTGGGGTCAAAGGAGATGTGTGGCGGATAAAATAATAGAATGGGAGATTGGTTTTGGGAGGGAATTTAATTGGAAGAAAAAACAAATAGGCGGGGATTTCAATTTTTTTTTTTGTGAAAACTAGTTTGGGAATTACGAAAATAGGAATTAATTATTAAAATAAGCATAAATTAAGCCCTGCATGTTGCTGCTGTGGCGTAAAATCGTGTCAAGTAGCATCAATGTCACACCGTCGTCAACGACTACCAACACCGAAAAAGCTCGTAAAACAAAAGAAATAACAAAAAACCAAACCAAACGAAAAGTAGAGGTAAATATGATAAACAATACACAAATGTTAAGGTGTGTTAACTCAAAAAGTTTTCGAACCATTTTAATAATATTAACCATGAGTTTACATAAACTTAGGGTGCATTTGGTTCGCATGAATTGAACGGAATTCAATGGAATTGCAATTTGAATTCCAACTTTTGAGGTGTTTGGTTCATTGAATTTGTTAGAATTGGAATTTCAATTCCAATTTTGTGAGTTTGGTTGACAAATGAATTGGAATTGGAATTTGGTATGAATTCCTTCAAATTCCTTTAACTAAAGGTGCGTTTGGTTCGCGGAATTGTTTGGAATTGGAATTTGTGAAGGAATTGGAATTTGAATGAATTGGATTTGGAATTCAAACATTCCAAAAGGAATTGGAAATTGCTGGAATTGGAATCTCAAATCCGATATTATTGTGTTTGGTTGGTTAATAAATTGGAATCTATCACCCTTGCCCCCTCGACCCGCATCGTTGTGACCCGTACCGGCCCGAACCGTTTCGACCAATACCAGCTCGTACAGTTCCGACCAGTACCGTTTCGACCCGAACTGTTGATACCTCTATCGTTTCGATCTGTACCGTTTCGACGTGCACCGTTTCGACTTGTACTGGTTCGGGTCGAAAATGGTACCGGTCGAAACTGGTACGGGGCGAAACGGTACCAGTCGAAACTGGTACAGTACGAAACGTTACGGCCGAAACGCTACAGGTCAAAACGATACCGGTCGAAACTGGTTCGAAACGATACCGGTCGAAACTGGTCCGAAACGGTACCGGTCGAAACTGGTACAGTTCGAAACGGTTCGATCTGAAACGGTACAGGTCGAAACGGTATCAGTCGAAACTGGTCCGAAACGGTACCGGTCGAAACTGGTACGGTCCGATGTTCGGTCTGAAACGTTACGGGCAAAACGGTACAGGTCGAAACGATACCGGTCAAAACGGTATCGGTCGAAACTGGTCCGAAACGGTTCGGTCTGAAACGGTACCGGTCGAAACTGGTACGGTCCGAAACGGTTCGGTCTGAAACAGTACCGGTCGAAACTGGTACGGTCCGAAACGATTCGGTCCAAAACGATACCGGTCGAAACTGGTACAATACGAAACGGTTCGGGTCTAAGCGGTACCGGTCAAAATTGGTACAGTACAAAACGGTTCAGGTCGAAACGGTACTGGTCGAAACTGGTATAGTACAAAACGGTTCGGTTCGAATTGGTTCGGATCTAAGCGGTTCGCGTTGAAATGGTACGGTTCGAATCGGTTCGGGTCAAAATGATGCCAACCGTTCGAAGATTCCAATAAATTGACTTGAATTCCTTCTAATATTGGAAGGATTTTGAATTCCCATAGTTAAAGGAATTTGAAGGAATTCATACCAAATTCCAATTCCAATTCCTTTTTCAACCAAACACACAAGATTGGAATTGAAATTCCAATTCCAACAAATTCAATGAACCAAACACCTAAAGAATTGGAATTCAAATTCCAATTCCATTGAATTCCATTCAATTCATGCGAAACAAACGCACCCTAAGGGAATTCAAAATCCTTCCAATTAATGAAGGAATTCAAGTCAATTTATTGGAATCTTTGAATGGTTGATTTCATTTTGACCCGAACTGTACCAGTTTCGACCGGTATTGTTTCGACCCGAACCGTTTCGTACCGTACCGTACCAGTTTCGACCGGTACCATTTTGGACCGAACCGTTTCGGATCGTACTAGTTTCGACCAGTACCATTTTGACCGGTATTGTTTTGGACCGAACCGTTTCGACCGGTACCAGTTTTGACCGGTACCGTTTCAGACCGTACCAATTTTGACCGGTATCGTTTGGTATCGTTTTGGACCGAACCGTTTCGACAAGTACTGTTTCGGACCGAACCATTTCGACAAGTACCGTTTCGGACCGTACCAGTTTCGACCGGTATCGTTTTGGACCGAACCATTTCGGACCGTACCAGTTTCGACCGTTACCGTTTTGGACCGTACCGGTTTTGACCGGTATCGTTTTGGATCGTACTAGTTTCGATCGGTACTGTTTCGGAACGTACCAGTTTCGACCGGTACCGTTTCGGATCGTACCAGTTTTGACCAGCACCGTTTCGGATCGTACCAATTTTAACTCATGTGTTTTCTTAATATTTTTTTGCTATAATAATAGTATGTTTAACTGCATGAAAAGTATATAGTTTATACATTTATTTTAAGTACATCTTATAATTGAAGTTCTGTTTGAAAAGCAAGATCTTTAAGATTGATTTTCAGTCTTCAATGCATATTCTATAATGGCATAACTTGTGTCAAACAATCATAGACTAAAAATTAGTCTTTGTTCATTTAGTAAGCAAGAGGTGTTTAAAACTAATTATCAGTCCTCAATGTTGGCCACTATAACAATATTGAGAACTGATTTTTACTCTTTAATATGTTCCCTCTTCATCAAAGACTGAATATTAGTGACCTATACAATGGCACCATTTCTCATTAGTGAGTGCACTTATTTGAGACTGAATTTCAGTAACCAAATACATTCCCTCCAAAAAATTATATGTGACAAACATATTTGTGACTAAATTTCAATTTTAAATGAGTGATCAAAGTATTAAGAACTGATTGTTAGTCACGAACATCAGTCGCAAAAAAAATCAGTCACTAATACATTTAGTAACTGACATATTAGTCTTAAATACCGTGTATTCGAGACTGATAGATCAGTCCCTCATACCTTAGTCCCCAATGGTCACAATATTGAGAACTGATTTTTACTCTTTAATATGTTCTCTCTTTATCAAAGACTCAATATTAGTGACCTATACAATGGCGACATTTCTCATTAGTGAGGGCACTTATTTGAGACTGAATTTCAGTAACCAATTACATTCCCCTCCAAAAAAAAATATATTTGACAGACATATTTGTGACTAAATTTTAGTCTCAAATAAGTGATCAAAGTATTAAGGACTGATTGTTAGTCACGAACATCAGTCACAAAAAAATCAGTCACTAATACAATTAGTAACTGACATATTAGTCCTAGATACTATGTATTCGAGACTGATAGATCAGTCCCTCTTATCTTAGTCCCTAATGGTCACTTTTCTTGTAGTGTATTAACAGAGAGAGAGAGAGGGAGTTCAGAGAGAGAGAGAGAGTTCAGAGAGAGAGAGAGAAAGAGAGAGATAGAGGCGGAGAGAGAGAGACTCACCACCACCATCTGCTGCCCCGCCACCACCACCACCACTTTATTACTGTGGGGTCATCTGCAATTGAACCATCACCCTCACCCTCCACCACCTCCACCACCACCACCACCACCATCACCTAACTTCATCTCCACCCCCTTTCTCTCTCTAAAACCCTAATCCCCAAAATTTATAACCTTTCTCTGTAACAAGCAATGAAGTACACGTAATTGATAATTATATCTCAACATACACAGATCGAAACCCTAGAAATCGACGTAATATTGAACCGAGGGTCTTAATTATATGAAATCGGGATGAATTTCAAAACCCTAGAAATCGAACAGTATAAAAAAAAGGGGGAAACAGAAAATTAAACCTAGAATGTTCCTTACCGGTGGCGGCGGCACACGGTGGTTGTAGAGATACGAACATTTCTGGGAAAATGATGACGACGACGAGGTGAATAGGCTAGATGGAGCAGGTGACGCTGGTGGTATGGTTGTGGTACTGATGGAGAAGATGATGGTAAAGGTGTTGTCGTCTTCATCCATGGTCGTCGTCTTCATCCATGGTCGTCTTCATCGTCTGTCCATGGTCGTCGTCTTCATCGATAGAGATGGGTGGCTTCACTTATTATTATTGTCAATATTATAATAATAATAATAATAATAATAATAATAATAAGTGTCACTTAATAAGTTTAAAAAAATGTCACTTAAGTTTAAGTTTTTATATTTTTGCCACGTAGACTATCCTCTAAGTTTAATTTTTTACATTTTAGCCACAAAGACTAACCAGGTTATAACTCCGTTAGTTTGGGGGTGATGGAAGAAAGTAAGTTGCAAGTTGGGAGTGCTATCCGCCAAAGTGATAGTTGGGAGTGCTATCCGCCAACGAGTGATAGTTGGGAGTATTTAAATCCATTTCTCCGTTTTTTTTGACGTTTTGATATAAACGAAAACAAATTAGTTTTCTGTGACACCCGGCATGTTTAGGTCAACATTTTATAAACACATAAGTCTACCTTAGCGAAAAACGTTTATTAAACATACTTGACGGGGTCAGTCGAGTCGGAACACAGTCCGTATTGTCCAGGGTTCAATGATTCGGAGGATCATTGGGTTAATTACACACACACGTGACAAGTCCCGTTGTTGGTGAATTACATAAACTAATTAAGTGTATGTGTAGACTAATTGTCGTATGGTGGATTATATGCTTAGACGTGTTTAAGTGATGTGTAGATAATCATCCGTGCTTAAATATGTTAAACATAGACTAAGGTTGCATGCTCGTATGTTAAGGTGCGTTAAAATGCATTAAACACGACAAACTGGAAAACTAGGAAAAACATAAGTCCTGGTTCGACCACATCGAGTGGGCGAACCTGGAAATTAATCTTGGTTCGACCCTTAGCAAAGGGGCGAACCTGGAATGTGGAAATGAAAAAGTTTCATTCGACCCTGTGAAAGGGGCGAATGTGGACATAGTATAAATACCACACTTTGTCATTTTTCACCATTTCACAAACCCTAAACGCCTCTAAACACTCTCTAGCAACTTTAAACATTGGGGAAGGAGTTTTGCTCCTGTTTTCCTATAATCTAACCTACAAACATCTTCTACACAAAGATCTAAGGTGTGTTCTTCATTCTAAATCATTTTTAAAGCATTTCAATTCGTTTTCATTAAATCCCATGAGTCCAGATTTGATTCAAACATGTTTTCATGGATAAAAACCTTCCTAATATCTTTCTAAACAAAACCTATTCATAAATAATGAGTTTTCATACAAATTAACATGTGTTAATGGTGTTATGTATTATTTGATGATTGATTGCTGTATAGATGTTATAACAATGATCATGGCCGACCCTTAAGGGGTGCGGGGAGGACTCCCGGCCCGGGCCCAATTTATCGGGGGCACATTGACCCTTCGGCAATTCAAGTTTTCTTGACAGTGATGTCTTTAATTCGATGGATTTTTGTATGTTTGAGCCCCAAAATTGTTAATCAAGTATTAATCAAAGTGAATGGTAGTTTATATAAAACAGAAAGTAAAGAAATGTTGAGAGATGTTAAAAATTAAAGAAGAAAATGAAATGATTTGAGAAAAAATTTTGCAGGTTTATTAATGAGTCTAAGACTAGAGAGGATGAAAAAGATGAAATAAAGAGAGCCCACACTTAGTTGTTTTTGCTTTTTACCGGTTGGTTGTGACTTCTTTTTTAACTTTTATTTTTGTTATGAAACAATTTTTTTTAATTGTCAAACTTTCACCTGTTTATATTTTCACTTTTTGTAGAATTCGAACTCCTAACCTCCCTTAAGAGGGTTTGTTCCCTCTACCGTTAATCTACAACCTAAGTGGGAAATAAAATTTGATCTATCAATTTGATATTACTTTAATCGTAGCTTAGAAATAGTTTACATTATTTATTACGTTAAGGCCTAAAGCTAAGGGTAAAGGGGCACAATTTTTGCAGCTCGGCTCAGACACCTGAATTTTCAGGGCCGGGCCTGACAATGATCTAGGACTGTTATTGATGATGATTTATGATTGAGATAGGTTACAATTGATTATTGATGGTGTTTTGTTCATTTTGGGGATTTTGGGTTAGATCTAGGGCTTGTTCATGATGATAGTGATAAGGATATGATTGGGGGTTTCTTGTTCATGATAATCTGAGTATATTAAGTTGATTATTGATTGATTTCAGAAAGTTTCCTAATTGGGTAAAGATTGCATGCGTTTGATGTGACATCTCCATAACTTGCTATTTCGGGTAACTTGTAAAACGAACGGATTTCAGGATAAAATTGGTAGGGTTTTGTAGGAATATGTTAATGATAGTTGACTGCTATGATTGGTGATGTTTCGTGATGTTTTCGGACCGTTTAGATGCGTTTTGGTGCGTTTTATGAAGTGCTGATGCAAACGAGCGAACGTGGAACAAAACGTGGCTCAAACGGGCGAACGTGGCTCAAACGGGCGAACGTGGAAATGGGAAAAACCACATTCGAACATCTGATGTCCGGAATGAGATTTTTGATGCAAACTAAGTGTTTTATGCTTGAAACTTATGTGTTAAACTTATGTGCATGACTAATTGATGTAATGGGTCACCAACGGGATGTCGGGTCTGTCTGGTATGTCAGGTTAATGTTCAAACACACTTTAAACACATAGAGTCAAGATCTGGACAATCGGGGACTAGTTAGCCTTCGGGTTAGTAGTCATCACACTTATGTAAACTCATTAATAGGTTGTTAATTGTCGGGAATATCATACACGGGTTGGATCTCTAGTTATCAAGAAGACGCACTCTAAGGTGAGTTCACGGCCCCTCTTTTATACACTTTTCTCTCAGGGGAGAAGCATGCCGCACGTTTTAACAAATACAACGTTTATGTTTTGAAACACAACGCTTTTGAAACAAAACACTTATGAAACGCAACGCTTTCAGAAACATGACGCCTTTTGGGAATGTGACTCTTTTAAGAAACGTGACACGTTTGGCACTTGGCATATTTAACATTGGCATTTGACACTTTTAAACATTGGCACTTGGCATATTTAACATTGGCATTTGACACTTTTAAACATTGGCATTTGGCATATTTAAACATTGGCACTTGACACTTTTAAACATTGACACTTGGCATTTGGCACTTGGCGCTTGGCACTTATTTACTATACGACGAAACCTAAGTCCCTATTGAAACCATGAATGTGTGGGGCACAACGGGGGAAATGTGGATAGATCTATCGGGTGTGACGAACCCCACCTGACGGCTGGGAGCCGGGCGGGTGCATATTGTCTCTACTTGACACTTGGCACATGGGCAGCAACTCGAGCAACGTTTGTCAGTAATGGTTTTAGCAACACGGTCGTAGTAGTAAGGGAACGTTTGTTATTTACTTGGAACTTTTGCACACTTGGCACTTTATGAGGAATCGCTTTACACATGAAAACGTTTACGAACTTAAAACCTGTGAACTCACCAGCATTATATGTTGACGTCTTTTTGGCATGTTTTCTCATGTCGCTAAGGTAGCAGCATTGAGTATAGGCGCACGGAGTCTCACGGCGTCTAGGGATCATATGCATGTTTTGTTAAACATTTAAGACTTTGAGTTTTACTTTTAAGTTGTAATAATACATTTTGCTTCCGCTGTGTTAGAACGGTTTTGAAACTCAATGGTAGTTTACGTTGTTTTCATATCATATAGATGTCGTTTATTGTGACCGTTAACTTGGATCCAGGTGTGTCACGCGCCTCGCGGTAAAACCCCGCATGTGGAAATTTGAGGGTGTGACATTTTCAAAACTCGTATTTTAGTCTTGTAAAAAGTTTTAGCACATGTTTATATCAATAATTTGGATAACAAGTAATTGTTTCAATATAACTAGTGTTATTCATTTAAAAATCATTAATAAAATGTATTAATAATATTAATCTATATCTATATCTATATCTATATCTATATCTATACTACATTATAAAGAGTCTAAGGTGACTACAATAATAATTTCATATGATTTTTAAGATGACATATGAAGAGTTCCTTACTTCACACCCAAGATGTCGTGAAAATTATTCCAATACTACCTCTATTTGTAAAAACAACTTGTACATTTTGTGTGATATTGAATGAAATGTTTGAATACATAGTCATTAATACGTTAGAATTGGGACGTTGAATTCTTTTTGGACTTAAAGTGAGAAATAAGACGTTAATGTGAGGCTATGTGCTTGTTTGATGTTATTTAGACAAAAATGTAAAACTGCAAATTAATGCTTTAGTGAGATACTATGCATAAGCTATAGAAAAAGTTCCCAGGCATGTTATATCTCGTTACTATCGGATGCTTGTAAAATATTTATTTTTACTAACATCTATGAAATTATCTTTTCAAACATCTCTACTGATCCTTAGTTGTAATGATTTCAGCATTAGTGTTCTTTATCTTCTAAGGCCTGCTGAAAATGGCGTCTCAATTGAGCAAAAAGTGAAAGGCTAGTCACTTAGTCTCATCACTCTCATTAATCACTTATAAGGTATTATGTTCATATATTCACATAGACCTTATTGTAACTTTATTATTTCATTTCAGTTTTGTAGCTGATGGTGTGTTCTTTGCCAAGTTAAATGAGGTCCTCACCATGGAACTTGCATCACGCATCATTCTTGCAAGTTGATCAACAATTCAACATCTTTTGAAAAACACTGCATGTAGAGTCTAGTCTATAGCCGAGTATCACACACATTAGACGGTCACACATATTTACGAGTCGTGTCATTTGGTAAACATATTAACCTTGTCGGGGTGTCGGTGTCCTCATCACGCAGTATAACATTATCTATCTTTTGTTATTCCTACCTTGGTTCTATCTTCTTCTTCGGGTTTGAAGATGAAGGGGCTTATCGCTTATACTTGGCAGTAGTGTGTATTGGGGTGGCTTCGGCACATTCTTGAGATCTTTCCGGGTTTTGGATATCTCCCCTCTATGCTCTAATGTACATACTTGCCTACACACACACTATCATGCACTAGTACTTGTCATAGTACACTCCTGGGTGACTGTTCACTTTGGGATCCTCGTGCGATAATAGTTTCTTTTAGGAATGTGGGTATCGGGTGATTGGAAGTTCTAGCTAGGAGCACGCCTAGAGGACCATGTAGAGCGATTTGTTATTTCGGGTGCACACGAAATCATATATCGAAATGCATGAAAATCTTGGTGGACTTCGTGTTCGGACTAAAGGTCATGCTGGAACCATGTTCTGAATTCGTTTGGTCACTTGTAGCTTAATCTGTTAGTGGTTTTGAGTGTCTCGTCTCATATTTGGCAGAACATGTCTGGTCGCGCTGGTGGACGTGCTGGTGGACGCCGTGGTGGCGGCGGGGGTCGCAATGGCGGTGGACGAGGTGGTGGGAACATCACCATGACTCAGGCGGAGTTGGAGAACATGTTGCAGCAGCAGTTGAACGTTGCGTTGGCTGCTTTCCAGGCTGCTCAGCAGACTTTTGGGAATACTAATCAGGTGCAGTCTGGATGCACCTACAAGAAGTTTATGGACTGTAAGCCCCATTTCTTCAATGGGACTAAAGGGGCAGTGGGACTACTTCGGTGGTTAGAGAAGATCGAATCGATGTTTGCTATGTGTAACTGTCCTGACGCTGATCGTGTCAAGTATGCTTCTGCTACACTGGAGGGACATGCGTTGACCTGGTGGAACTCCACCACTGCGAACCTTGGTCTGGGTGAGGCCAATGCTATGCCGTGGTCCGAGTTTGTTCAGATGTTGAGGGCGGAGTATTGCCCAAGAGACAAGATTATGAAATTGGAGCATGAGTTCTGGAATCTGAAGATGGTTGGGTCGGAGATCGAGGAGTTTACTGCTAGGCACAACGAGTTGGCTGTGATGTGCCCCGGTTTGGCTACACCGGAGTACCGGAGGATTGAGCACTACGTTGCTGGGTTAGTGCCGGAGATTGCTAGGCTTGTTGCCGCTGCTGATCACACTACTATGTTGGCCACTGTTCGGGCAGCTCACAAGCTGACCAACATGAAGGTTGCTGAGGGCGTTCTACCTCCGAGGGGTGCTGCTGTGAAAGCCCCTGCGGACAACAAGAGGAAGTGGGAGAGTGCTGGGAAGAACGTTGGGTCGTCTCAACAGCAGGTTAAGAGGTAGGAGGTTGTGGGAGCGTCAACTGAGCAGAAGACTGGGGGTTATGTTGGTAAGAGTCCGAAGTGTAACACGTGTGGGTATCATCATGTTGGGGGTTGTGATGAGTTTCGATGTAATTGTTGTCAGCGAGTCGGTCATTTGGCCAAGGATTGTAGGGTCAATCTGCAGCCGAAACAGACTCAAGCGGTTGTCCCCGCTCCTGCTCCTCGGGGAAACCATGGGTGTTTTAATTGTGGAGAGACTGGGCACTTCAGACGGGACTGTCCTAAGCTGAAGCAAGGGACTGCAGGTGGTGCTGGGAACAACGAGGGTGGCGGTCAAGCTGCTCCGGTTCGTTTTTATGTCATTGGCACTGGGGAGAACCAGGAGGATCCTGATACTGTTACTGGTGAGTATTCTTTTCTTGATTCTCGTTATGCTCGTATTCATTCTCGTTCACATTGTTTGGCTATTCGTATTCATTGTGTGCATTCAGTTTGGTATTTGGTCACCGTTTTGCATTCATGGGTCTGATGTGGGTCCTTTGGAGATGCTACTTGGACGGTACCGGTGTGTCATTTATACCGATCGCAGTAGTCTCTAATAGGCCTTCGATCAGGAGGATTCATTGTTTTGTATTCACTTTGGGAAGGGCGGTTCCCCGGCATAGAGTATCTGTTGATATCATCTCTCGTTCGTGGTTATCATTTCGTTTGTGTTATGGGAAACGTTACTTGGGTTAGGTTGACACTCATTACTGTCGAAGAGTGAATCTCGGGGCGAGATTCCTTTCAACAGGGGGATGATGTGACGACCGGGAAAATTTTTCTTTTTATCGCTTCGTTCTCTTTGACTTCGGGAAATTTTCGGGACGAAAATTCTTTCAACAGGGGGATGATGTGACACCCGGCATGTTTAGGTCAACATTTTATAAACACATAAGTCTACCTTTGCGAAAAACGTTTATTAAACATACTTGACGAGGTCAGTCGAGTCGGAACACAGTCCGTATTGTCCAGGGTTCAATGATTCGGAGGATCATTGGGTTAATTACACACACACGTAACGAGTCCCGTTATTGGTGAATTACATAAACTAATTAAGTGTATGTGTAGACTAATTGTCGTATGGTGGATTATATGCTTAGATGTGTTTAAGTGATGTGTAGATAATCATCCGTGCTTAAATATGTTAAACATAGACTAAGGTTGTGTAACATTTTGCATTTAATTCTATGTACGTTACAACTGTTATTAATAAAACGTCGGAATTCTTATCAATATCGTACCCTTTAAAAATATTTCGTGACGCATTTGGACTCTTAGAACTATACTATGATTATATATTATTATTATAGTGGGAAATTTATTGTTAAAAAAAAAAAATAATGCCTGGGCCGGGGTTTGAACCCGTGCCCAAGGCCGGGTCACACACATACAAGGCCTAACCAGCTGGTCAATAGCTTCAACCTGATTTATCTCTGATTTATAATATATATGTGATACCCCGCAATTTCAGGTTCTTACTTTAACTAAACTCTAGTTACATTCCTTGCATCCTACTTAACTAGGGTTAGCTAGATAGGACACACGTTGCACAGTTATTGGTTAATAACTGCATGAAGTGGTAATTTGGGGAATTACCATACTGTATACATGATTAGTGAACCTCGGACGTTGGTGAACAATGAAGTTAAATAATTGTTAATTAATTGATTGAGATTGATTGCAATTACGTGCTTTAATGATACTGTGTGAAACTGTGTGCAAACTGTATGTAATTACGTGAACTTAAACCGAATATGTTAATAAACATCGTAATAGGTGAACCGGTAGGATGGTTGGGGTCTTAACACATGGGGTTACACGTATTATGGTCCAAAATAGCGAAAACATCGATGAAAACACATTGTACAACGAAGCAGGTAACCCGACGCGGGCCCGCCCAGAGCCTTCGAGCGGCCGCGCGCGGGCACCAGACTTCACCAAACCGCCTTAAACTACTATTTAAGCAACCTTAAGCCTCTTGTATCTCCTAAACTCAAACCCTAATCGCCCCCACTGCCCTATTTACGAAATGTCAATCCCTAAACACCTGCTAAGGCTCATGAACATCGATCGGGAAGCTTGGAGAGCATTCGGTTGATTGTTTTGAAAGGCTTGCGGTATAATCTTCAATCTTTTGTATTTTAATCATCTTAAATATGTTATAAAACCTTATAACTAAGTTTTTCCAGGTCTGAAACCTTTTCATAAAGATTAAAACTTGAAGTTTATAAAGTTTGAATGGGTTAAACATAATCCTATGCAATTAGAAATTGATAGGGTGCATGATTATGCATGTTCTTGATGTTTTAGACTTCTAGGGTTTGTGAATGATGATGTTTGTGATGTATAATTAGGGTTTTGATCAGATGTGGTTCGTATTAATGTTGTATGATGATTATTAGGTGTTATTGATAGATAATATGCAACTAGGGTTTGATATGATTGATAATATTGCATGATTAGAATCTGAATGTCGATTTGTAGGGTCTGTTTCGTGGCTTGAAAATAATTGGTTTGATCGATTCTTTGCATGAATAGATTGTACATAGTCTTAGCTTTTTAGAATGGGCAAAATCATCTGATTTGGATGTCGTTTGATATGTTTTTAGAATTTTCTTTGATTAAAGGTCATGTCAGATTTTCGGATTAACAAACTGAGTCAACTTTAAACAATCATAACTCGAGTTTTACAAGGAATTAAGTTATGAAATTTGGACAGTAGGTTAACATTGGAATAACTTCGCTTTTCCAAGTGGATTCATCCCGTTTAGATGAATACACGATTTTTGGGAATTTTTCTACTAACCTGACCTGCTGTAGAAACTTTCTGGACATATCTGTGATGTACGATTTTTCATGATTTTTGTGTTTGGTTTTGAGACAAAACAAAAATATGGGTTATCAAATGAATCCCAAATAGTATTCAGTAAAAATTTGGGAGTTTAACTCACTGATTTAGTATTTTAAATAAAATAGTTTTGGTGACGCACAATCTATCCTAAAAACGCAGATTGTGTATTTTGTGTTTGTGTAACTAATTGGAGTCCTATGTGGTATGTGTTTGATATATATTTGAATGGGAACTTATATGAGATGAATATGAAGTGTAAAACTAATGGTAACCAACATATTCACCAACGGGTCCGTAGGATTTACTTACGCATGTAGAATCACTAGGTGTCACTTACACGCTTTTGAACATTTAAACGTCTTGGACAAACGGATTATAAGGTGTAATGGTATTACACATTTACTCACTTAGTGACACATGTACTAAGGAGTCGGTAGCACACCCTACTTTGGAGTTGGATTTATTTGCTTGCATTCTAAGGTGAGTTTCACTACTCTTTTCTCAAAAGCATGCGTCTCGGGTTTGAGACAACTTACAAAATGTTTTCTAGTCCGGTTTGGGACTACTTTTACATCTCGGGTTATGAGATGCTTTGACTCCTTGCATGGGTCGGGTTTTGACTCCTTGTGTGGGTCGGTTTTTCGATTCCTTGTGTGGATCAGGTTTTTGATTAGTTTAAAACTTATTGGTCCTTTGTAAACTAAACACTCTATCATTTTGGAAAGTCCTTGCATATTATTGGGTTAATCGCTGGAGGCGAGCGGGGTGTTAGTTGATAGCGCTATTAGGTTGTGCAGCAACCTCACGTCTGAGGTGCTTGAGGCACCGGCATGAACTTCTGACCACATTTGAGAACTGGTGTTGATAGACACCAGTTATTAAGGCAAACTATTACATTACTGAAGGTGTCCCAATAATTCTGTTTAGTTACACTGAGTGGGTTAGCTACCCCTGACACGCTTAAACTGATGATACTTGAACATTTTGGTCTGGAGGACCTACGCTTTTACTTGGTTACGTGGTTTTGGAAACCAGCGCATTTACTTACTCATTTTCTTTACTTAGTGAACTCACCAACATTGTTTGTTGACCCACGATATACATGCTTTTGCAGGTAGTTAGCTTCCGGTGCCACGATTAGAAAGCACTGCACACTTCACTGCATTTGGGGTCTTGGGCATACACTTAAATTATATATCATGCTTTTACATTTTCTTTCGTATGGTTTTAATTTGGGCGCGTTGTTTTGCGCATGGTTTTAAAAGGTTTAAATTTGGTTTACGTTTCCGCAGCCTAACTAAACTTGGTTTTTGAAAACGAACTAAATGGTTTGGGCGTTTAGAGTTCGTTCATATGACTTATGGCTATGGGATCCTGGTATGTCATGCGCCTCGCGGTATAAACCCTGCAGTGGAAATTTGAGGGTGTGACAGATTGGTATCAGAGCCATTGGTTATAGTGAACTAGGACTGCATGTTGAGTCTAGTCTATAATCATCATAGCATAAGTACACTCACAACTTAAGTGCACAACCAGCTTTTAGCTACATATATCTACAACATATGACTTCGGGAGATATGTTATCTTCTAGTTCTAGACCTAATTCTGAACACGTCAATGGTGGGAACCCAGGGTTACACCAGGTGGCGTATTACTGGGAGTAGTATCTTAACAAACCTCATGGATGAGGAAACAACAATAGTACAAGGGAGGGAGCCCTTGTGAGCGTTGTGGCGCACGTACACAGGAAGTTGCACGATGCGCATGACGTGGTACCATTAAATCGATCCAACTGTGAAGCAATTCAAATACCGAGACTTATCCTTTTTCACTGAGCAAGGAGACAATTAGTTTCTGTTCCTTGTTGCTTGATCTTTCTTACTTCCATTCGAAATTCAGACGGGACTGGGTTACACATATAGAACTTATTTCTTACTTTAGTACCTTACGCCTAGTATGAGCGGGCGGACGTATGACTGCATATCCCTGTTACCCATAAGTATATGGTAGATTCATGGGAACACATTAGATCAGGGCTTATTACACACATTTTTGGGGAGTTACGTAAGGCCTGCGATGCAGTGCAACATCTCAAAGGAAGACGAAACCTACCAGTGACTGACAGTCACGATTGGAGAAACGAATGGTGCTGTTGACCATTGAGCTGACTTACACAGGACCGGAGAAGGAGACCATACGTGATGAGAACCATATAAAACTGACATCGCGAAAGAGGAAGGATAAGGGATGGAAAGGGAACCTGAGCAGGACGAGCACATGGAAAGTGAGGATGAAGGCTCTACTATCTAGACAGAGCATGGCGACGATTGGCTCTTACCTTTTCTTACCTATCTTTTCCTTTCTTTTCCCTTTGCTAACTTAGATAAGACTGAGTTCTTATGATCAACGATAGGGTGGTTGAGGCCCTCGCATCTTTCCAAGCTAATAAAGATCTATTTTGCTAAATCATTCCTTTCCCCTGACTTCCAAGTTTGCACTTTCTTATACCTTGAACGTTCATGCCACAACAACAACCTGCCATCGTATTTTCAAGCCTTTTATTGGTTGTAAACCTCGATAACTCCAACGGAACTGAAGGAGACCGTCTGATTGCTTCGATAGTATAAGTCTTTGCCATGTGCATTTGCCCCAGGCAGAATGGGGAAATGTATGCTATATGCACACTCGATGAGTTACAGATACTTGGATGGAGAACGTAACACCTTGTGATGAAACCTAGAAATTTGTTATATAAAGACGGATGGGTCTGAGATCGACGTCTACACTTCCAAGCTACAGGAGTTATTTATTTCGTGCTCGAATCTAATTGACCAACTTTACCAGCGGATCGAATTTCATACCAAAAGGGTGGGTCCCTCAGATTCGTGGCTTGACCACTGCAGATGACCTACCCATAATCTAACAAATCTTTCAGCTGGCTCGCAAACTCACTGATGAGGCTGTTGAGCATGGTATTTTTCTGAAGCATGGTGCTTCATCTTCTACTTTTGGTGATAGCAAGAGAACGTGGGATAGTGTGAGGTATAAGTCCTTCCACAACAACTACCACAATGGTAACAACAACAATGGGGAGCATTTATGATTGGCTCTGGGGAAGCTAGGGCTGACAACAATGCCGTGATGGATACGACACTCTTGCTTCAATCTTATATGATACTGGTGCGGACTATAGTTTTGTGTCATCGAAACTTAGCAAATAATTACGGATGGTTCCTACTCTTCTTGATACCCTGTCTCTATAGAGTTAGCTGACGGGAAGCATGTTGAGGTAACCCATATTCATCGTGAATGTAAGCTCGAGCTAGATGGGCAATTGTTTGCCATCGACCTTCTACCTATCACCCTAGGAAGTTTTGATCTCGTGGTTGGCATGGACTGGTTGTCCAAGAAACACGCAGAAATTCTCTATCAGGAGAAGATTGTTCGTGTCCCCTCCCAAGTGGAGAACTTTTATCTATATAGGGTGATTGTGGTGGTGCCATGGTGGGCATCATTTCCTTTTTGAAAGCCCAGAAGTGTATTCGTAAGGGCTGTCCAGCCATTTTGGCTAACAAATCTGACACTCGAGCTGAAACTGAAACTAAGATTGAGGACATCCCAGTAGTCCGAGATTTCCCAGATGTTTACAAAGAGGAACTACCTGGATTTCCAAATCGATCTTGCGCCTGGAGCAGCTCCAGTTGCACGCGCACCATATCGCCTAGCACGAGGCGAACTTCAAGAACTGTCTACCCAACTCCAAGAGCTATTGGATAGGGGCTTTATCAGACCTAGTTCTTCGCCATGGGGAGCTCCAGTTCTGTTCGTTAAGAAGAGAGATGGTAGTTTCTGCATGCGTATTGATTATTGGGAGTTGAACAAAGTGACGGTTGAGAACCGCTACCCTTTGCCTCGTATTGATGACTTGTTCGACCAGCTGCAAGGGTCGAGCTTCTATTCTAAGATTGACTTGAGGTCAGGATACCATCAGCTGAGAGTCCGAGAGGAGGATGTGGCGAAGACAGCCTTTCGAACTCGTTATGGGCATTATGAGTTTTTGGTGATGCCATTTGGGCTAACCAATGCATCGGTTGTGTTCATGGATCTAATGAACCGGGTGTGCAAGCCCTATTTGGACAAATTCATCATAGTGTTCATAGATGACATACTAATTTATTCCAAGAGCAGGGAAGAGCACGAGCAACACCTGCAGCTGATCTTGTAACTTTTGAGAAATGAGCACCTGTATGCAAAATTCTCTAAATGTGACTTTTGGATTCGAGAAGTCCAATTTCTTGGACATGTGGTGAACGAGGCAGGAATACATATTGATCCCGCCAAGATTGATGCTATTAAAAGTGGGAGGCTCCTAAGACTCCGACAGAAGTGCGCCAGTTTCTTGGTCTTGTGGGATATTATCGCATATTCATTGAGGGATTCTCTAAGATCGCTCAACCCTCACTGCTTTGACACAGAAGGGTATTACTTACAAGTGGGGAGATGCCCAAGAATCTGCTTTTCAATTATTAAAGTCGAAACTTTGCAGTGCACCTATACTATCATTACCTGAGGGTACAGAGGACTTCGTGGTGTAATGTGATGCGTCTATCCAAGGGTTAGGGTGTGTGCTGATGCAGCGTGATAAGGTGATCGCGTATGCCTCACGTCAATTAAAAGTTCATGAGAAGAATTACACCACCCATGACTTGGAACTGGGAGCAGTGGTTTTTGCTCTAAAGATCTGGAGGCATTATCTCTATGGGACGAAGTGTACGATCTTCACTGACCACAAGAGACTCCAACACATATTCGATCAAAAGGAGCTAAACATGCGAGCGACAACGTCGATGGGTCGAGCTTATGAATGATTATGACTGTGCCACCAAGTATCATCCAGGGAAAGCTAACGTAGTAGCTGATGCCCTCAGTCGTAAGGAAACGAAACCTAAACGGGTGCAAGCCTTACAACTCACCATTCATTCTAATATTCTTGATAAGATACGTGAAGCCCAGGTCGAGGCTTTGAAAGAAGAAAATATCGAGCTTGAAACTTTACACAATGCGGATAAGCACTTGGAACTGAAGACAGATGGTCTTCAATACTTTATGAATCGAGTCTGGATACCACGTTTTGGGGATCTCAGACAACTGGTGCTCGATGAAGCCCACACCTCTCGACATTCGGTACATCCTGGTTCGGACAAAATGTACCAAGATCTCAAAACTCTTTACTGGTGGCCAAACATGAAAGCTGAGATAACCACTTATGTTAGTAAGTGCTTGACTTGTGCAAAGGTTAAGATTGAATATTCGAAACCTTCAGGCCTACTCCAGCAACCAGAAATCCCTATGTGGAAATGGGACGGAATCTCTCTGGATTTCATCACAAAGTTTCCTAGAACGGCAACTGGCCATAACATGATTTGGGTTATCGTGGATCGTTTAACCAAATCGGCACACTTTCTGGAAATAAAGGAAACGGACTCGCTGGAGAAACTAGTTAATCTCTACATCAAGGAGGTAGTCTCTAGGCATGGGGTGCCTACTTCTATTAATCTGATCGCGATGCACGATTCACTTCTCATTTTTGGACTACTCTCCAAAACGCTTTGGGAACTCGCTTAGATATGAGCACAGCCTATCACCCACAGACGGATGGACAGGGTGAACGTACCATCCAAACATTGGAAGATCTGCTACGAGCATGCGTGGTGGATTTTGGCAACAGTTGGGATAAGCACTTGCCTTTGATTGAATTCTCGTATAACAACAGCTACCACACTTCGATACAGTATGCGCCTTTTGAGGCACTTTATGGACGCAAGTGTAGGTCTCCCATCTGCTGGACTGAGGTTGGGGATAGCCAGCTAACAGGTCCCGAACTCGTGCACGAAACTTCCGAGAAGATAGTACAAATAAAAAACCGGATGGTTGCTGTTCGAGATCGACAGAAAAGCCACGCTGATAAGCGTAGGAAACCTTTGAAGTTCCAGGTTGGGGACAAGGTTCTATTGAAGGTGTCACCTTGGAAGGGGGTGATACGCTTTGGAAAACGGGGAAAGTCAAACCCGCGATACGTTGGACCATTCGAGATTGTCGAAAGGATTGGTCCAGTAACTTACAGGTTGAGCCTGCATAATGAATTTAATGGGGTACACGATGTACACCACGTATCGAACATAAAGAAATGTTTATCGGATACAACACTGGTGGTGCCACTGGAGGATATCCAGGTGGACGATCAGCTACGGTTCGTGGAAGAACCGGTGGAGATTCTTGAGCAGGGCGTCAAGAAACTCAGGCAGAGCATCGTACCGACTGTTAAGGTGCGATGGAATTCCCGTCTAGGACCAGAATACACGTGGGAACGCAGGGATCAAATGCGGTTTAAATACCCACACCTCTTTTCTGAACCTGAACCTGAACATAGATCGAACGCTAAACATAAAGCAGCTCTTTCAAAGTGAATTTCGGGGCGAAATTCCTTTCAACTTGGGGATGATGTGACATCCGGGAACCAGGCACACACTTTTCTAGCTGGCTTTATTGTTTACTTGCTGAATTTCGGGACGAAATTCTTTTCAACTTGGGGATGATGTGATACCCCACGATTTCAGGTTCTCACTTTAACTAAACTCTAGTTACATTCCTTGCATCCTACTTAACTAGGGTTAACTAGATAGGACACACGTTGCACAGTTATAGGTTAATAACTGCATGAAGTGGTAATTCGGGGAATTACCATACTGTATACATGATTAGTGAACCTCGGACGTTGGTGAACAATGAAGTTAAATAATTATGAATTAATTGATTGAGATTGATTGCAATTACGTGCTTTTATGATACTGTGTGAAACTATGTGCAAACTGTATGTAATTACGTGAACTTAAACCGAATATGATAATAAACATCGTAACAGGTGGACCGGTAGAATGGTTGGTGTCTTAACACATGGGGTTACACGTATTATGGTCCAAAATAGCGAAAACATCGATGAAAACACATTGTACAACGAAGCAAGTAACCCGACGCGGGCCGAAGAGCTGCGAGCGGCCGCTCACAGCCTTCGAGCGGCCGCGCGCGGGCACCAGACTTCACCAAACCGCCTTAAACTACTATTTAAGCAACCTTAAGCCTCTTGTATCTCCTAAACTCAAACCCTAATCGCCCCCACTGCCCTATTAATGAAATATCAACCCCTAAACACCTGCTAAGGCTCATGAACATCGACCGGGAAGCTTGGAGAGCATTCGGTTGATTATTTTGAAAGGCTTGCGGTATAATCTTCAATCTTTTGTATTTTAATCATCTTAAATATGTTATAAAACCTTATAACTAAGTTTGTCCAGGTCTGAAACCTTTTCATAAAGATTAAAACTTGAAGTTTATAAAGTTTGAATGGGTTAAACATAATCCTATGCGATTAGAAATTGATAGGTTGCATGATTATGCATGTTCTTGATGTTTTAGACTTCTAGGGTTTGTGAATGATGATGTTTGTGATGTATAATTAGGGTTTTGATCAGATGTGGTTCGTATTAATGTTTTATGATGATTATTAGGTGTTATTGATTGATAATATGCAACTAGGGTTTGATATGATTGATAATATTGCATGATTAGAATCTGGACAGAATCTGAATGTCGACTTGTAGGGTCTGTTTTGTGGCTTGAAAATAATTTTTTTGATCGATTCTTTGCATGAATAGATTGTACATGGTCTTAGCTTTTTAGAATGGGCAAAATCATCTGATTTGGATGTCGTTTGATATGTTTTTGGAATTTTCTTTGATTAAAGGTCATGTCAGATTTTCGGATTAACAAACTGAGTCAAATTTAAACAATCATAACTCGAGTTTTACAAGGAATTAAGTTATGAAATTTGGACAGTAGGTTAACATTGGAATAACTTGGCTTTTCCAAGTGGATTCATCCCGTTTGGATGAATACACGATTTGTGGGAATTTTTCTACTAACCTGACCTGCTGTAGAAACTTTCTGGACATATCTGTGATATACGATTTTTCATGATTTTTGTGTTTGGTTTTGAAACAAAAAAAAATATGGATTATCAAATGAATCCCAAATAGTATTCAGTAAAAATTTGGAAGTTTAACTCACTGATTTAGTATTTTAAATAAATTAGTTTTGGTGACGCACAATCTGTCCTAAAAACGCAAATTGTGTATTTTGTGTTTGTGTAACTAATTGGAGTCTTATGTGGTATGTGTTTGATATATATTTGAATGGGCACTTATATGAGATGCATATGAAGTGTAAAACTAATGGTAACCAACATATTCACCAACGGGTCCGTAGGATTTACTTATGCATGTAGAATCACTAGGTGTCACTTACACGCTTTTGAACATTTAAACGTCTTGGACAAACGGATTATAAGGTGTAATGGTATTACACATATACTCACTTAGTGACACATGTACTAGGGAGTCCGTAGCACAACCTACTTTGGAGTTGGATTTATTTGCTTGCATTCTAAGGTGCACTACTCTTTTCTCAAAAGCATGCGTCTCGGGTTTGAGACAACTTACAAAACGTTTTCTAGTCCGGTTTTGGACTACTTTTACATCTTGGGTTATGAGATGCTTTGACTCCTTGCGTGGGTCGGGTTTTGACTCCTTGTGTGGGTCGGTTTTACGATTCCTTGTGTGGATCGGGTTTTTGATCAGTTTAAAACTTATTGGTCCTTTGTAAACTAAACACTCTATCATTTTGGAGAGTCCTTGCATATTATTGGGTTAATCGCTGGAGGCGAGCGGGGTATTAGTTGATAGCGCTATTAGGTTGTGCAGCAACCTCACGTCTAAGGTGCTTGAGGCACGGGCATGAACTTCTGACCACATTTGAGAACTGGTGTTGATAGACACCAGTTATTGAGGCAAACTATTACATTACTGAAGGTGTCCCAATAATTCTGTTTAGTTACACTGAATGGGTTAGCTACCCCTGACACGCTTAAACTTATGATACTTAAACATTTTGGTCTGGAGGACCTACGCTTTTACTTGGTTACGTGGTTTTGGAAACCAGCGCATTTACTTACTCATTTTCTTTACTTAGTGAACTCACCAACATTGTTTGTTGACCCACGATATACATGCTTTTGCAGGTAGTTAGCTTCCGTTGCCACGATTAAAAAGCACTGCACACTTCACTGCATTTGGGGTCTTGGGCATACACTTAAATTATATATCATGGTTTTACATTTTCTTTCGTATGGTTTTAATTTGGGCGCGTTGTTTTGCGCATGGTTTTAAAAGGTTTAAATTTGGTTTACGCTTCCGCATCCTAACTAAACTTGGTTTTTGAAAACGTACTAAATGGCTTGGGCATTTAGAGTTCGTTCATATGACTTATGGCTATGGGATCTTGGTATGTCATGCGTCTCGCGGTATAAACCCCGCAGTGGAAATTTGAGGGTGTGACAATATATATATTATGATTAACAGTGCAGTTGACTATGGAAAAGTCAACTGCGAACCAATCATCCATAATTAGCTTATCAATCCGCGTTTATAATCCCTTTAAGGCATGAATGTTGATTGATAAGATTGATTCGCGTCTTATATACGCCAATTAGCAGGTATAACCGTCCTAATTGAAGCTCAATCACGCGTCATCGTCTTTAAGACGGGTCAACCTTACCAATTCTAGCACCCGAGCATCTCACTATAAATTGAACCCTCACTTTTCATCTACACTCGCCGAATACTCTTTCCCTTCTCAAATTTTCTGCTAAAAACCCCTTTTCAAGCTCCAATTGTTCGCGTGTTTGACTTTTCGTTTGACCGCTCAAGATCACGAGAAACAGTTTGTAAGTCTCAATGTTTTTGTTTGGTTTTGTTCATTGGCCCTGTAACATTACGCATTTAAACTTGTACGTTACACGTTCGTCATTAATAAAAACGTCAAGTTTTATCTTATACATTCGCATTTATTATTTTTGTCGCATTATTTGTAACCCTAATACTATATATATATATATATATTATATAGGTGGTCATGTGTTTAAAATATCAAAAAATAATAATCTGCTCTGGCCGGGGTTCGAACCCGCGCCAAAGCCCAAATCAACACCACACACAACCAACTGGGCCAAGCCTTCAACCTGATTAAACCCGGACACATTTTAATTATATACGCGTTTTAAACCTTCACAGTTGACAAAGAAAGTCAACTGTGGGTTCGCGTGTGATTCAATCTAGGGTAATAACTCGTGATTGATCCTTATATGGCAAATTCATTTGATTACCGGCCTCAATCAACCTTGATTACACGTCAATTAACTGCAATCGTTGACTAATTTTGAACCCATACGCGCTTGACATTCAATTGAGGGTCAACTTTCCAATTAACCAACCCACTGATCCTCACTATAAATTGATGTTCTACGAACCTCTGTAACTCGCTCACATCTCTCTCTCAACCTCCAATTACTTCTGAAACACAGATAATTAGCTTCTTTTGATCGCTGTTTGACTTCTGGTTTGACCGGGCAAACGAGCACGATTCCATCACTGTGAGTTCTATTTCTTTTGTGGGTTTTGCTAGTCGGCGACCATACAACTTAAGCCCTAACATTAATCGGGTCCAAATTGTGTGGTTTGTCTAATTGTAGAATCTAGGGTTCGTAATATCAATTTGGGGATAAACTGATGATTGTCTCTGTGTATTTATTTATTTATTAACGGGTTTCATCACAACCACTGGCCTAGGCCAAGTGGTTGTGACCAAGGCTTGCAACATCAGTCACCCGGGTTCGAGTCCCGGCTCTGACTTTCTTTTTCTTTTCTTTTTCTGTTTTGAAAACAATAAAGCATTTTATATATTTATTCCATTTAAAACTTATAAATTCATTTTTAAATATTAAAACTATTTTATAAATTCTAAAAAAATTACATTTATTAAATCTGAGTTAAAAGTTTTATTCACAGTTTTTATTTTTCAAAAATTCATTTATTTAATATTTATAATAATTAAATCAATTTTATACTATTATATTTATAAAAATCCATTAAAATATCAAAACAACTTTATTAAATTCTACAAAAATTATCCCATGTTTTTACAATATTAAACTTTACTGAAATAATTTTTAATTCAGTAAAATCATTTATTTTATATTTTTAATCAATTTTTGTTAGATTTAATCATAATTAAATCATAATAAATTCAATTTTCATTGTTTTTGCACCAAAATTTTACACAATTTATTTGTATATATTTAGAACAGAAATATGATTTTTAAAATAGAAATTCTTTAAATTTTAGTATTTTTGAATATTAATGTTAATTGTTGGCAATTTGTAATAAATAGATTTAAAAATCTATTTTAAATAAAATAATTTTATAAAAATTATTTTTATACTCCAAACACTTTAATGTGTACATTCAAAATTCAAATTTTATAAAAAGACTTTCTTTTATTAATTATCAAATTTTCCCTTTATTTAATTAACATTTTATTTTAAATTCAACAATTGGTTATCCCCAAATCGAAACCCTAGGATATACTTATAAACTAGTTAGACTTAGACTTATTTGTTGCCTTATACATAGGGTAACACTTGGCAAACTATTGGGCTACATTTATACTATATCTCAATACCAAAAACTATACCAAGGTGAGTTTATGTAATCCTGTTTATGTGATTCTTTATACTTGCAACAATTTTAAGCAATTCAACATATATGTCTAGAAGTAAACTTTATTGCCTCATGTATTAGTCAACAGTTTCAACGAGTTTCAACGAGTTTCAACATTTACATAATCATTAGCTATGGCCAAGCCGGCGATACTCAATAATAGATCTATTGGATTGACAACCCCACCCGGATACGTGTACCTCCTACATAGGTCACGTGGGTGATTGTTATCGTTCAACATATTACTAAGGTGAACCGTAGATGACGGGATGGACCTAAACTAGTCGGAGGTTTGATTATGTCAACATATTATACTATGCATGTAGACTTAAATTTACGATAGACGTACGAATTGCTAGACTTTTATACTTAAACTATATGCTTAACATGGATTATGTATTCTCACCAACTTCTAGTTGACCCCCCCATTTTTACAACTCAACAGGTGATAATGATGCTTGAAGATTAGAGTACTTATGAAGAAAATAAGGAGTCTATGCATGCTTGATTCTTGTGTGATGTTATAGAATTCCACATTCAAAACTCTTATGTATTTCAATTTTTGGATATTTGCAATTTAATATTTATTTCAATTAAAATTTGGATTACCATGTGCTACTGTATACTCATCAATACGTGACACCTCGATGTTTCCGCCATCGGTTGGGGTGTTACAGGCCCCCTGACAACAATAACCCCATGTTTAATCGGGTTATTGTTCGTCAATCTTGATTATTGAAAAGCTAGGGCTCGACACTTTTGATTTGGGGATAATTGATCTGCAGACCTTGATATATAATTAATACAGAATCACTTTCATCACCAACTGATCAACAGATCAGTTGGTGTGACCCCCTTTTACTAAAACACGAACCGGCCACAAGGCCAGGGTTCGAGTCCCGCATCACGCGTCTTTTCTTTTCCTTTTAAAATGATTATATAACTGTTTTGGTATACTTATATAATTAATTTTAAACCAAGATTATTCGTTCTCAGGGTCCAGACCAACTGGTCTGGGCTTGTGATTTAAAACCCTGACCCGGGTTTGACGCGGGTTCGTGCCATAGCACACACAAACCTTTTTTTTTTAAAACCTTTATTACTTATATATTCTTTATTATTTTAAAAATGGTTTTAAAATACTAAAATTTCTTTATAAATTCTACAAAAATTATTTTATGATGTTCTAATAGGAAACTTCATCACACAATTTTTAGTTTTCCAAAAATTATTTATTTATTATATATAATAAATATTTCAAGTTTATTCTATTATAATTATAAAATTCTATAAAAATATCAAACCGATTTTATAAATTTCCACAAAAATTATTCTGAGTTTATAAAACAATAAATATTCCAGAAATGATTTTTATTTTTGAAAAATCATTTATTTAATATTTTTAATCGATTTTTGTTATTTTAATCATAAATAAATCATAATAAATTCATTTTTTTAATATTTTTGCACCAAAATTTTATAAAAATTATTTTTGTCCATTTAGAACAGAAATACAAATTTTAATTTAAAAATTCTTTAATTTTAATATTTTTAGATATTAAAGTTATATTTTGGCAAAATAGAAATAAATAGACTAAATATTCTATTTTTAAGAAAATAATTTTATAAAAATTATTTTTATACTTAAAACCTTATAATGTGACTATCTTTAATCTAAAGTCTACAAAAAGACTTTTGTTTATTTAATTATCGAATTTCTTTTATTTATTAAACAATTTAATTAATAACCAAACGAATACTTATCCCCAAATTCGAAACCCTAGAAAATATTTGTAGACTAGAAAGACTTAGACATATTTATTACCTTAAATATAGGGTAATACTTGGCATCGTTGGGCTACACTTATTCTATTTTCACGAGACTTAACATTTTTCTATGGTGAGTTTACATAGCCCCCTTTTCCATTCACTATTTTGGGGTGAAACATGTTACAACATTCAATTTACAATTCAATCATAAGTGTCTATGTGTTATTCTATGTTGCATTATGTCTTAAACATTACTAGGGTAAGCACATTATTCTAGCATAATCATTAACATTGATCAGTCGACGGTATACAATGATAGATCTATTGGACTGACAATCCCACCCGGATACGTGTACCTCCTACATAGGTAGCGTGGGTGATTGTTATCGAATTCATAACATAATCGAGTGAACCATGAGCGTATGGGATGGACCACAATATTCTAGTCACAAGGTTTGATTATGCACTCGATTTACTTGATAGTATGTTTTCACATATGGACTAGACTTGCCATGACACTTGAATTGTACAAGCTTTATTCAATTATCAAAACCTATGTAATTCTCACCAACTTTTGTTGACCCAAAAATATTTTCAAAATTAACATGTTTCAGGTAACAATGAAGCTGAGGCTTAGAGTATGCATGAGGAAATACTATGAAGTTATTTGAAGTTATTTGTTTTATTTGATATTATGTATCTGGGATTTTTAGACATCATTTCATTTGGATATTTATGTTATGAATAAATTATTTAAAATTTCAATATATACCATGTGCTACTGAAACAATCATCAATACGTGACATCCCGATGTTTCCGCCATCGGTTGGGGTGTTACAGGTTGCATGCTCGCATGTTAAGGTGCGTTAAAATGCGTTAAACACGACAAACTGGAAAACTAGGAAAAACATAAGTCCTGGTTCGACCACATCGAGTGGGCGAACCTGGAAATTAATCTTGGTTCGACCCTTAGCAAAGGGGCGAACCTGGAATGTGGAAATGAAAAAGTTTCATTCGACCAGAACATGCACATTCGACCCTGTGAAAGGGGCGAATGTGGGTACATTCGCCCAGGTGAAAGGGGCGAATATGGACATAGTATAAATACCACACTTTGTTATTTTTCACCATTTCACACACCCTAAACGCCTCTAAACACTCTCTAGCAACTTTAAACATTGGGGAAGGAGTTTTGCTCTTGTTTTCCTATAATCTAACCTACAAACATCTTCTACACAAAGATCTAAGGTGTGTTCTTCATTCTAAATCATTTTTAAAGCATTTCAATTCGTTTTCATTAAACCCCAAGAGTCCAGATCTGATTCAAACATGTTTTCATGGATAAAAACCTTCCTAATTGATGGGTTAGTTAAAAGATGTGTATAAAAGCATCTATGAATGAGTTTTAAGGAGCGTTAAGTCGTCAAATGGTGTTGCTTTGATATTATTATGTTATTTCAGGATTTGATAATTAAAGGAAGCAAATATGATGTTTTGGAGTTGCCCGGGCGAGAAACGGAAGCATACGTGAGCTGGAAAATAAAAAACGGACGACTGAGGTGTGTTGGCGTAGGATACGCCAAAATTGGCGTACCCTACGCCAATGGCATAGGCAGGAGGAATATAGCTAGCGTAGGCCAGCAGGAAATAGCTAAGGCAAAACTGAGTTAGCATAGGATACGCCAAAAGTGGCGTATCCTACGCCAAAAGTCAAACTCGGTCAAACACTTCCTTTTTTCAAGTCAAAACTGGTGGAATGCATTTTAATACGAAATTTATGAGAGAAGACTGGTTTTTTGGCTGTTTCATGTTTCATTTTCACTATATCATTCATCACCGTTGAAGAGAAATAATCATACAATTATTCTCCAAGCTTATTACACAATTCCTTTGAAGATTGAAGATCATATTTTGAAGATGATGAACACCATAGCCATGTTTGGCTAAAACTCTTGTATTACACTAGGGATGTAAGTCTTTGATACCTAGGGCTTAAACATTTGGGCATTGCTTAAACTTTTGATTAATATTTTTATGTACTTGAATTACTTGTGTTGACTAGTGATTAATCTTATGTTGAAATCATTTCTAGTTAATTGATCTTGTGCCAATTTCTAAATGATATGAACATGGTTCCTTGCATCAACACTATCATAGGATTGTATGTTCTAAATGATAAAGTATAGTTTAGTCCATTGTGAATGTTGATGAAACATGATACCTAAGTTTATTGAACAATCAATCCGTTAGTACCAATTGCATTATCTTTGTTTATCCAATCATGCCTAATTGTTGAAAGCCTTAGTGTTCAATTACCCAAATCCTTAGTATAATCATCTTTATCTTATTGTTTACAAGTATCGTTAATTATTTCTTACAAAGTCACTTTAAGTTCATATTAATCAACAAACTCTTCAACCAATTTTCTAAATACCAAATTCATAAATTAGCATCTTCATAAAACAACAAATTCAAAGTTAACTAGGAAATACTCACTAACCACACGCTCCTTGGATTGATACCCTACTTACCCTATCTATTTAGGTTATTTAGGCTTTGTATGAACCGTGACGACCGGCTCATCAAATGGCGCCGTTGCCGGGGAGCTAGTGCGCTTATTGTTGCATTGCGTGTTTGTTTGTGTGTATATTTAGTTGTTTTAAAATTCAAAAAAAAATAAAATAAATAAATAAATAAATAAAATATTTGTTTTTATTTTTATTTTTTTTAAATTTTATTAGATTTCACTTTGGGTTTTCTAGTTGTCTGTGCAGGATCTTTCTTTCGCAGGTAAAAGAAGCTCAAGTTTTGACCATGTATGCATATCGCGATACATGTGCGGTTTGTGGGGATCCGCGCCACACTTTTGAATATTGTCTAAAGCTTGCATTGAAAAAGGAGGCAGCAAGAAGGTATTTAATTGCTTATGAAATATGGGAGAACACCCCGGTCTTGTACAATGAAGAGCTTGCCCCTCCTCCAACCTTTCAACACTACCAAACACTAGTGAACGCCGAACATAAGCGGCAACTTCAGGCAGATCAAAGCAGACTTGACAAGATTACGAGGAAAGTGCAACTTTCTAAAGTCGAACAAGAATTAGCAAAACCTCATCAATCACGAGAATGTCGGCTAAAATGGCTGAATTATAAGTACGACATTCTAAGCTATGAAAGAAGAAAGGATAAGGCTTATATCGCCTTATCACCTCATGAAAAATGTCAAGCAAAACAAGAGTGGATTTTGTCACAAGTTGAGGAGGAGGTTGTGGAGATGAATACCGCACCAATCCCTCATGTGGTTGAAGATTTAAAGATTGAATCCACCATGGCTAAAGAAGAGGTTCTAAGTCTTCCTATACAAGAAAATGAATGTTTAAACCTTGCTGAAGACACGGTTCCTCAAGAAGAGCTAGTGAGTTTGGTGCCTAAGGTTAGGAAGGTTGGCTTGCACGATTTTGGGCAAGTTATTTTGAAGCGGACTCGCAAAACATATGATCTTTACATGCCGATACTAGTCAAGCATCTTTGGACACGACATGTAAACTACCGAGCTTATCTTGGTAACTCGGTAGGAAAATGTTCACTTCGACCACCGTGAGTAAGAGGTACTTGTTAGTTTTTGTATATTTTTTTTATTTTTTTTTCTTTTTGTTCGTTTTTTTATATTTTGTTTGGTAGGTAAATAAACGTTGTGGGTGTGTTTCCTATATAACCCTCACGAGACCTCACTCGTCCTCATAACCGGGCTACCGGGAGGTTTAAAGGATCTATCTTAGTTAGTGTATATTTTGTCCACTGATCAAAATTAACTAAAAGATTACTTGGTAATGCTTTTCAACAAAAAGTAAAACCGATAACTCTTAATGATTTTGTGAGAAGCTTGCTTCTACACACTTGCGAGTTGCAGGTTTATTTATGATGGAAGTGGAACTATTTTGTTGAAGAACACATGGAATTGAAGAATGAAGAACAACCGGGTGCATCTATTTCCATCTCTTTAATTTTGATCGATTACTTAGATTTAATAAGTGGATTGTAAACTGTATATTGTTGATTGGGGTGAATTCTTTGGTTGGCTTTATCACATTCCCGCAAAACAATTTTAAACTTTCCCTACACATTGAGAACAATGTGGACTTTAAGTGTGGGGAGAGGAGAAAAACTTAAACATTTTAAAATCCACCATTTAAACACTACACATTGAGGACAATGTTGGACTCTAAGTGTGGGGATGGGGGAGAAAATTTGAAAATTTTTCAAAAATGTCCTTATCCTTGTTTAAACATTTTAAAAAACGCAAGTAACTAAGTCAACACGGGATGGTATGAACCATTTTGGTCTTTTGTCATGGTCAGGTTCTGAAAAATTCGCATGATAACTCTCAACTAGTTTTGGTAAAAAGAATTACGGGTGGTTATCTGGGAGTAGTTTGCTTGAAAGGTCGATTTATTACACACATTTCATATACCTACCCATCTTTCCATGTGAGATTTTGAGCCACCACAACATGTTACACTTTATAAAAAATTCTATCCATTTTGCATGTTGTGTTCCTTTGAATTGAGTGTGCCATTATAGTTGCATACGGTAGAACTTGCACCTTTAATACGTTTACCGCCCTAGACCGATTGTGAACACAAGAATGATTAAGGCATTAGGTTAAACCTTTTATTTTTAAACCATTTTTATCATCCCTGACCCATTCCAATATCCCTTAGTTAACCAATCTTGAGCCTTAAACATTTTTCAATTGACCACCCATATCAACCCAGTTGACCCATAAGCCTTTTTCACTTTAAACCCGAGTGATGAAAATTCGATTGTAGGTTGTTCCTTTGTGTTGTAAATAGTTTAAAGTTATTATTGTTAGTTGTTTGTTGAAAAAAAAAAAAACTGCAAAAGCATTGAAAAAGAGCAAAGTCTCAAAAAAAAAAAAAAAAAAAAACATTGTAGAAAGCAAAAAAAAAAAAAAAAAAAAATATATATGCTCTAGTTAGTCGTTGAATAAAAAGGCATATCCTTGCTTTATAGTTGAGTTAGTTTATTTGTTCCTATTAGTTTGTTTGATGTAATAAAAGTCGAATTTTCATCACCTCAGTCACTTTAAATATCTCATTCCACACCCTTCGCCCAGCCACATTACAACCCTTTTAAAGACCTTTTGACTTGTGTTCACTTTTATGTAATTTGGTGAAGTGCGATTAAGTTGCAAGCATATACCAATATGCATTATAATCGGTTTTGAGAGTACCATATATATACTAGTACATCAATACTAGTCAATTGAACCGAGTGGAGAGAACATTGCGAGGGATACGTGTGTGGTTTATTGGCTTTAGAAGGTAGGCTAATCTTGGGTAACCACTTGAGTTTTGAAAAGAAATATTAATTGAAAGTTGGGTAGTCTTGATTGTAGAAGCCATAGGAACTGGGTATGACATTAGACCTTAACTCTTTGAGAATGGGAAATGCGTTTTGTGTTTGGAATTGTAAAAGCGTAATAAATTTGCTTGAGGACAAGCAAAAAGATAAGTGTGGGGATGTGATGGGTTAGTTACAAGATGTGTATAAAAGCATCTATGAATGAGTTTTAAGGAGCGTTAAGTCGTCAAATGGTGTTGCTTTGATATTATTATGTTATTTCAGGATTTGATAATTAAAGGAAGCAAATATGACGTTTTGGAGTTGCCCGGGCGAGAAACGGAAGCATACGTGAGCTGGAAAATAAAAAACGGACGACTGAGGGGTGTTGGCGTAGGATACGCCAAAATTGGCGTACCCTACGCCAATGGCGTAGGCAGGAGGAATATAGCTAGCGTAGGCCAGCAGGAAATAGCTAAGGCAAAACTGAGTTAGCATAGGATACGCCAAAAGTGGCGTATCCTACACCAAAAGTCAAACTCGGTCAAACACTTCCTTTTTTCAAGTCAAAACTGGTGGAATGCATTTTAATACGAAATTTATGAGAGAAGACTGGTTTTTTGGCTGTTTCATGTTTCATTTTCACTATATCATTCATCACCATTGAAGAGAAATAATCATACAATTATTCTCCAAGCTTATTACACAATTCCTTTGAAGATTGAAGATCATATTTTGAAGATGATGAACACCATAGCCATGTTTGGCTAAAACTCTTGTATTACACTAGGGATGTAAGTCTTTGATACCTAGGGCTTAAACATTTGGGCATTGCTTAAACTTTTGATTAATGTTTTTATGTACTTGAATTACTTGTGTTGACTAGTGATTAATCTTATGTTGAAATCATTTCTAGTTAATTGATCTTGTGCCAATTTCTAAATGATATGAACATGGTTCCTTGCATCAACACTATCATAGGATTGTATGTTCTAAATGATAAAGTATAGTTTAGTCCATTGTGAATGTTGATGAAACTTGATACCTAAGTTTATTGAACAATCAATCCGTTAGTACCAATTGCATTATCTTTGTTTATCCAATCATGCCTAATTGTTGAAAGCCTTAGTGTTCAATTACCCAAATCCTTAGTATAATCATCTTTATCTTATTGTTTACAAGTATCGTTAATTATTTCTTACAAAGTCACTTTAAGTTCATATTAATCAACAAACTCTTCAACCAATTTTCTAAATACCGAATTCATAAATTAGCATCTTCATAAAACAACAAATTCAAAGTTAACTAGGAAATACTCACTAACCACACGCTCCTTGGATTGATACCCTACTTACCCTATCTATTTAGGTTATTTAGGCTTTGTATGAACCGTGACGACCGGCTCATCACTAATATCTTTCTAAACAAAACCTATTCATAAACAATGAGTTTTCATACAAATTAACATGTGTTAATGGTGTTTTATGTGGTGTTATGTATTGTTTGATGATTGATTGTTGTATAGATGTTATAACAATGATCTAGGACTGCTATTGATGATGATTTATGATTGAGATAGGTTACAATTGATTATTGATGGTGTTTTGTTCATTTTGGGGATTTTGGGTTAGATCTAGGGCTTGTTCATGATGATAGTGATAAGGATATGATTGGGGGTTTCTTGTTCATAATAATCTAAGTATATTAAGTTGATTATTGATTGATTTCAGAAAGTTTCCTAATTGGGTAAAGATTGCATGCGTTTGATGTGACATCTCCATAACTTGCTATTTCGGGTAACTTGTAAAACGAACGGATTTCGTGATAAAATTGGTAGGGTTTTGTAGGAATATGTTAATGATAGTTGGCTGCTGTGATTGGTGATGTTTCGTGATGTTTTCGGACCGTTTAGATACGTTTTGGTGCGTTTTATGAAGTGCTAATGCAAACGGGCGAACGTGGCTCTCATTCGACCCTTCGTGTTGGCGAACGTGGAACAAAACGTGGCTCAAACGGGCGAACGTGGCTCAAACGGGCGAACGTGGAAATGGGAAAAACCACATTCGACCATCTGATGTCCGGAATGAGAGTTTTGATGCAAACTAAGTGTTTTATGCTTGAAACTTATGTGTTAAACTTATGTGCATGACTAATTGATGTAATGGGTCACCAACGGGATGTCGGGTCTGTCTGGTATGTCAGGTTAATGTTCAAACACACTTTAAACACATAGAGTCAAGATCTGGACAATCGGGGACTAGTTCGCCTTCGGGTTAGTAGTCATCACACTTATGGAAACTCATTAATAGGTTGATAATTGTCGGGAGTATCATACACGGGTTGGATCTCTAGTTATCAAGAAGACGCACTCTAAGGTGAGTTCACAGCCCTTCTTTTATAAACTTTTCTCTCGGGGGAGAAGCATGCCACACGTTTTAACAAATACAACGTTTATGTTTTGAAACAAAACGCTTTTGAAACACAACACTTATGAAACGCAACGCTTTTAGAAACATGACGCCTTTTGGGAACATGACGCCTTTTGGGAATGTGACTCTTTTAAGAAACGTGACACGTTTGGCACTTGGTATATTTAACATTGGCATTTGACACTTTTAAACAATGGCACTTGGCATATTTAACATTGGCATTTGACACTTTTAAACATTGGCATTTGGCATATTTAACATTGGCATTTGACACTTTTAAACATTGGCATTTGGCATATTTAAACATTGGCACTTGACACTTTTAAACATTGACACTTGGCATTTGGCACTTGGCGCTTGGCACTTATTTACTATACGACGAAACCTAAGTCCCTATTGAAACCATGAATGTGCGGGGCACAACGGGGGAAATGTGGATAGATCTATCGGGCGTGACGAACCCCACCTGACGGCTGGGAGCCGGGCAGGTGCATATTGTCTCTACTTGACACTTGTCAGTAATGGTTTTAGCAACACGGTCGTAGTAGTAAGGGAACGTTTGTTATTTACTTGGAACTTTTGCACACTTGGCACTTTATGAGGAATCGCTTTACACATGAAAACGTTTACGAACTTAAAACCTGTGAACTCACCAGCATTATATGTTGACATCTTTTTGGCATGTTTTCTCAGGTCGCTAAGGTAGCAGCATTGAGTATAGGCGCACGGAGTCTCACGGCGTCTAGGGATCATATGCATGTTTTGTTAAACATTTCAGACTTTGAGTTTTACTTTTAAGTTGTAATAATACATTTTGCTTGCGCTGTGTTAGAACGGTTTTGAAACTCAATGGTAGTTTACGTTGTTTTCATATCATATAGATGTCGTTTATTGTGACCGTTGACTTGGATCCTGGTGTTTCACGCGCCTCGCGGTAAAACCCCGCATGTGGAAATTTGAGGGTGTGACATTTTCAAAACTCGTATTTTTAGTCTTGTAAAAAGTTTTAGCACATGTTTATATCAATAATTTGGATAACAAGTAATTGTTTCAATATAACTAGTGTTATTCATTTAAAAATCATTAGTAAAATGTATTAATAATATTAATCTATATCTATATCTATACTACATTATAAAGAGTCTAAGGTGGCTACAATAATAATTTCATATGATTTTTAAGATGACACATGAAGAGTTCCTTACTTCACACCCAAGATGTCATGAAAATTATTCCAATACTACCTCTATTTGTAAAAACAACTTGTACATTTTGTGTGATATTGAATGAAATGTTTGAATACATAGTCATTAATACGTTAGAATTGAGACGTTGAATTCTTTTTGGACTTAAAGTGAGAAATAAGACGTTAATGTGAGGCTATGTGCTTGTTTGATGTTATTTAGACAAAAATGTAAAACTGCAAATTAATGCTTTAGTGAGATACTATGCATAAGCTATAGAAAAAGTTCCCAGGCATATTATATCTCCTTACTATCGGATGCTTGTAAAATATTTATTTTTACTAACATCTATGAAATTATCTTTTCAAACACTCCTGTTTATATTTAAAACCACTTCAAGCTTGATGTTTCTTGTCTCCTTCACGCTGCACGTGAACACAGCAAACAGAAAAAGGAAAGCTGAAATCATGCAAACAATTGATGCTTTGACCAATAACTAGGACTAATATGGAAACCATACTTAATGTATTGACTCGACCTTGACCATACACGCCTGAATCAAGCCTCGTGACTCGGTGTTGACCAAACTTGGGACCAATCATCTAGACCTTCCTATTCTGCGATCATAATATAAATTGGGACCATCCCTACATCCATTAGATGCCGAAATACACCCCTACTCTCAATTTATGTTAAAATCCTCATTATAATCCAAAACCACTCGCCGTTGACTTTCTGTTTGACTCGTCGATTCACGGCCAATTACATATGTAAGTTTTAATTCTTACCTTGTTTTGATCCATTTACATCATACGAATCATAACCCTATGATGTTCGGGGTTATTGCTTGGTAATTTGTTTGATTAGAAATCTAGGGCTCGAATGTATGAATTGGGGAAGAACACCTTGCAGACTAGGCTTTTTAATTTTTGTTTTTCTGTTCTAAACACAAACAAGGGCGTGTAGCCCAGTGGTGGAAACCACGGTTGTTAATACGTGAACCGGGTCCGAACCCAGGTTCGAATCCCACAAGTATGAAACCTTTTTTTTTTTTCATATATATATACTTAATCTTTAATCTTTTAAAATCGTTTTAAAATACTAAAACTATTTTATAAATTCTACAAAATTTATTTTATGTTATTCCAATGATAAGGTTCATCATCCAATTTTTAGTTTTTCAAAAATAATTTATTCAATATATATAATAAATATTACAAGATTATTCATTTATAATTATAAAATTCAATAAAAATATCTAAACGATTTTATAAAATTCCACAAAAATTATCCTAAACTTGTACAACAATAAACATTCCAGAAATTATTTTATTTCAGAAAAACCGGTCATTTTATATTTTTAATTAATTTTTGTTAGTTTTAATCATAAATAAATCATAATAAATTCATTTTTCAGTATTTTTGCAACAAAATTTTATATAAATTATTTCAAACTATCTAGAACTGAAATACAATTTTTAATTCAGAAATTCTTTAATTTTTAATATTTTTTAGATATTAAAGTCATATTTTGACAATTTGAAATAATTAGAATAAATATTCTATTTTCAAGAAAATAATTTTATAAAAATTATTTTCATACTCAAAACTTTATATTGTGACCATATTTGATTTAAAGTTTACTCAAAGACTTTTGTTTATTTATTTACCAAATTTCTTTTATTTATTAAACATTTAATTTATTAATCAAACGAATACTTATCCCTAATTCGAAGCCCTAGAAAATACTTATAGACCAAATAGACTTAGACTTATTTGTTACATTATACATAGGGTGATACTTGGCAACGTTGGATTATACATATTCAATTACACAAGACTTACCACCTTGCTAAAGGTGACTATTACTTATCCCCTTTTTCGCTTTTACAATTCTTGGGGTGATTCATGCACAAGTATACAAAGCTTGCAAATTCATTTACACATACATTTTTATTCATTTACAATTCATATACGTGTCTTGATTATCTTTGTGCTTATGCTTGAACATGAACGTAGCTTACCTACAAAATCATACATACAGACATAACTTGGTGTTATGGTGCTCTTTACATACATACATAACTTGGTGTTATAGTGATCTTTACATACAGACATAACTTGGTGTTATGGTGCTCTTTACATACAGACATAACTTATGTTATGGTGCTCTTTACATACAGACATAACTTGGTGTTATGGTGCTCTTTTAAGACTCACACGTGTTGAGGTGCTCATTATCAATTACATTGTACAACTTTACATTTGATCTTTGTCTTGTTTGGTTACTTGCGTGTTTACATAAAGCCTTGGTGATGCTAGACACATGAATTGTACTACTTTACAAAACTTATACTATACGTACAAAACTATGTAGTACTCACCAACATTCATATGTTGACAAAATTATTTTCGTACATGTTTCAGGATAAGCTGCTTGACGCTTCACATAGGATCTTGGACTTAGCTTAAATTAATCAAATATTCTTTATTTTTGTTGTCTTGTATTTAATTTCACATGTTGTAATACAATATTCAATAATCATATATTTACATTTTAGTACCATGAGCTTTTGAACAATCGTCACTACGTGGCACCTCGATGATTCCGCCATCGGTTGGGGTGTTACAGATTGGTATCAGAGCCATGGTTATAGGGAACTAGGTTACTAGATGAAATAGGCCTAGACTATAACCTAACTTCAACTTTCATGCATAATACTTCCTAAATTACCTTACCCCTCATTTCCCTCTACTTTCCTTCCTCTATCTCCTCTTCTTCTCCATTCTTCTCACCTTTCATCATGGTGCATAAAGATGGTGTCCTACAAGGGAGTGGAAAGTCTACATCATCATGGAACGGGAGTAGTACCTTTCTTGAAGACACTCTTAGGCATAATGCCTACTCTTATTTTTGCTCCTTCAAAGATGTTGAACTTTAATGAGTGTGATAAGGACACGTGCAATCTGGAAGGGTGGATGCCTGTACACTGGGTTTTCTGGCATAGGCAAGCATAGCGCATAAATCCATTTACGGACCTGTTATGCTTACCTGGGGATTCCTGGAGTGAGTGTCCACTTATAGGCTAAAGCATGTCTTCTTTGATCACCATTGGATTCAATTCCTTTGAAAAGTCAACGTTCTTGTTGGGCTTTACAGCTAGACAAGGGCACTCCAAGCATCTTATGCAAACTTTTTCAATAATACTCTTTCGATTCATATACAATATTTTGTATTTCACGATTTCATATATTGCTTACAAGTTTATACTTTCATAACCATCTATGGATTTCACAATCGCACTTCACCTTACCATCTTAGCCATTTTATTTTATTCAACACCCTACCCAAATCATATTATTTCATTTCTCCACATGTTATTTATTTTAAAAACTATAACCTCATACTTTAGCACAAACTAAAGATTTCTAAAACTTGTTGTATTACCTAGTAACTTTACAAAGTACATATTTTTCCTCGAACTTAAATTCAATTGATTATTTATTGACGTAACAAACGATTTTCTATATAATGTTTTAAACTATTAAACTATTACAAAGCCTACTTAGCTTGTACTATTTAACAACTTTTGCTTTATGTACGAAACCAATTTTGAAAATAATTTTTTTTAGGAATAATATCTAGTCTCTAGATTCTCCATCGACACTCACTCATTTTCAACTTGTTCAAATTTTTACAATATTTGACATATACCACAATCATGTTTTCTTATACACTTGATTATAACCTTTGATCCAAACCCCAAAATTTACACTGCTAATAATCTCCTTACTATAAAATAAACTCTTTATCAACTATCTTCACATTCACTATCTCTCACAACCTTGATTCTGCTTCAAGATTTTTCATCATCCTCTCAAGAACTAAATTCATATCCTTCACCTTCTCACACATGAGCTAGTTACCCATGATAATCAAACTACTAAAAACTTAATACTTGATCCTACGGGGCTTTTCTAAAAACATCATTGTTTGTTATATGAAACTTGAATTTTTCCTTTAATTTGACAATCTATTGAACATTTAGTTATCCATGATACTCGTAATCTATTTCTATAGGCCATTAAGATAACACTTACACTTAATGGTTGCAGTACTTACAAACTTGCTTGCACGTGTGTATTACCCACGCAACTCTGATGAACATTTCATTTAAAGGGCTCCTCGGACGAGTGGTAGCCCATACATAAATACAGTTATGCTTACAAGTCATTGCAAACCAATGCATTTGACCTCATTATTACATGGCCTCATTTCATTGATAACATCTCATTGTAACTCAACGTGTTTGTTGTGTCATCTTCTTGTGAAACTTATATGCTGTAATGTGTGTTAGATTAGGATCATAGAAGGACATAAAACCCTAATGTAAGGTAAATTGATGATTCCGGTCCGGAACGTAATCATGAATTTACAGGTACGTTAGGGTAGTGTGAAATTCTATTGGAGTTTTTGGTAGGCGTCCAGTACGTTTTCGAGGTATCAAAGGTGTGGTGGGTTAGCTGCGGTACACCCTGTATACAAACACTAATGATGCATTGAAAGTGAGACTAGAAGTCGGACCAGGAACAAACTCTAGTTACTTGGTAGTTCATTTGGTCTTTCTATAGGCAATCAACTCGTACATTTATTTTAGGATTCCTAAAACTTGAAATTTATTGATTTACTAGATTCTTATTCTCTTTACTATTCGAGACGAACCTAATCCAATCCTTAACCCACACCTATCAAACCTCATATCCAAATCATTCGAACTTTCCAAACCACAGTTATCTTAAATTTTACCCTAACATCCATAACCCTATGTTTCTAATAACTTCGGGACGAAGTTTCTAAAAGTAGGGGATGCTGTGACATCCGTCACTTTTATCATTATTATTGTTATATATATAAAAATATACATACATTTTTTTTATTTCGCACCTCCTATCTTAAACGCCACATTTTATCCTCATAATAATAATAATAATAATAATAATAATAATAAATAATAATAATAATAAAGTTAGTCATTACATTTTACCACCTACTAAACCAACCTAGCCCATTAAACATAACCCCAAACACACTCTTTATACCTACATTCGGAGCCCAATCAAGGCAGCCCAGTATACCCGACCCATTGAATCAGGCCCAACCCTCTCCTTACTCCCTGATCTGTTTACAAAAAAAAAAAAAAAAAAAGAGAGAAAAGCTTGCTCCAGCCGGGAATCGAACCCGAGCAGCCTCAGTGATCCCACACGCGAATAACCAGTTGAGCTATTGCTCATAATAAATTCATTTTTCAGTATTTTTGCACCAAAATTTTATATAAATTATTTCTAACTATCTAGAACTGAAATACAATTTTTAATTCAGAAATTCTTTAATTTTTAATATTTTTTAGATATTAAAGTCATATTTTGACAATTTGAAATAATTAGAATAAATATTCTATTTTCAAGAAAATAATTTTATAAAAATTATTTTCATACTCAAAACTTTATATTGTGACCATATTTGATTTAAAGTTTAATCAAAGACTTTTGTTTATTTATTTACCAATTTTTTTTTATTTATTAAACATTTAATTTATTAATTAAACGAATACTTATCCCTAATTCGAAGCCCTAGAAAATACTTATAGACCAAATAGACTTAGACTTATTTGTTACATTATACATAGGGTGATACTTGGCAACGTTGGATTATACATATACAATTACACAAGACTTACCACCTTGCTAAAGGTGAGTATTACTTATCCCCTTTTTCGCTTTTACAATTCTTGGGGTGCTTCATGCACAAGTATACAAAGCTTGCAAATTCATTTACACATATATTTTTATTCATTTACAATTCATATACGTGTCTTGATTATCTTTGTGCTTATGCTTGAACATGAACGTAGCTTACCTACAAAATCATACATACAGACATAACTTGGTGTTATGGTGCTCTTTACATACAGACATAACTTGGTGTTATGGTGCTCTTTACATACAGACATAACTTATGTTATGGTGCTCTTTACATACAGACATAACTTGGTGTTATGGTGCTCTTTTAAGACTCACACGTGTTGAGGTGCTCATTATCAATTACATTGTACAACTTTACATTTGATCTTTGTCTTGTTTGGTTACTTGCGTGTTTACATAAAGCCTTGGTGATGCTATACACATGAATTGTACTACTTTACAAAACTTATACTATACGTACAAAACTATGTAGTACTCACCAACATTCATATGTTGACAAAATTATTTTCGTACATGTTTCAGGATAAGCTGCTTGACGCTTCACATAGGATCTTGGACTTAGCTTAAATTAATCAAATATTCTTTATTTTTGTTGTCTTGTATTTAATTTCACATGTTGTAATACAATATTCAATAATCATATATTTACATTTTAGTACCATGAGTTTTTGAACAATCGTCACTACGTGGCACCTCGATGATTCCGCCATCGGTTAGGGTGTTACATTAGATTAAGTAACAAACATGAATTGATCTGTATATGGTGTATAATATGCAGATACGTGTTTAAACGATGTTTAGATGCTTTATCCATGATTATACATGCTCAATGTATGTTAGGATTGCATGTTCGTGTGTTAGGATGTGTTAAAATACGTTAAAACGACAAAACTGGAAAACCTGAAAATACCCAGTCTTGGTTCGACTTATAGGGGGTCGAACCAGACATTCAGATGCTTAAAAGCTTCATTCGACCACTTCTAGTCTCCTTCGACCCATGCACAGGGTCGAACCAGGCTTTAGTATAAATACCACACTTTGTCATTTTTCATCATTTCACAAACCCTAAACGCCTCTAAACACTCTCTCTCAACTTTAATCACTAGGGAAGGAGTTTTTGCTCTTGTTTTTCATAATCTAACCTACAAACATCTTCTAAACAAAGATCTAAGGTGTGTTCTTCATCCAATATCCTTTTTAAAGCATTTTGATTCATTTTCATTAAACCCCAAAGGTCCAGATCTGTTTTAAGATGGTTTTCACAATTAAAAACCTTCCTAACATCTTTCTAAACAAAACCTAATCATTAAACATGTGTTTTCATACAATTTGACATGTGTTATGTTGTGTTAATGATGTTTTATGTGTTTTATGAGTTGTATGATGATTATGTGCTGCATAGATGTTATAGAAAGGTTCTAGGGCTGCTATGGATGATAGGTTTTGGATATTTTAGGCTATCAATTGTTGGATGATGATACTTTGCTCGTTTTAGGGATTTTGATAGATTTAGGGATTAGATGCATGATGTTATTATAGATAATAGGATTAGGGGTTTTGCTTCACATGATAATCTGAACATGTTGAGTTGATTATTGAATGATTTTAGAAAAGTTTCCTAATTGGGTAAAGTTTTCATGCATGATGCGACGTTTCCATAATTTTGCCATTTTGGGTAAGTATTAAAACGGATTGAATTTGGAATAAAATTGGTAGGGTTTTGTAGGGATATGTTATTCATACTTGACTGCAGTGTTTCGTGATGTTTTCGGATTGTTTTGATGCTATTTGATGCGTTTTAGGAAAAATGGTACTGCAGGGGTCGAACCTGGCACACCTTCGACGAACGTGGGGTCGAAGGTAGGGCCCAGGGGTCGAACCTAGCTTCAATTAGGTCTAATGTGCCTCTGTTAGGTCGAACGAACTTGATTTAGGTCGAATTAACACATGTTAAGGTCGAATGAACATGTGTTAGGGTCGAATGAACTTGTATTAGGTTGTATGAACTTGTGTATAGGTCGAATGAGTCACAAAGGGGTCGAACCAAGGTTGTTTGGGTCGAACCTGGTCCTGTTTTATGCCGATTCGACCTTACAACTCCATATGTGCGATTTTTGATGCAAACTAAGTGTAGTATGCTCAAAACTTATGTGTTAATCCTATGTACTTGATTAATTGATGTAATGGGTCACCAACGGGATGTTAGGTCTGTTTGGTATGTCCGGTTAACATTCAAACACATTTCTAAACACACATAGTCAAGATATGGACAATCGGGGACTAGTTAACCTTCGGGGTTAGTAGTCAATACACTCACTTAAACTCATTGATAGGTCCCCATTAGTCGGGGCTATCACACGTGTCAGATTTCTAGATTAACTGAAGATGCAATCTAAGGTGAGTTTCACGGCCCCACTTTTTACTGGTTTTATATTTTCGGGGGAGAAAACATGCTGTAGTCTTTAAAAGTGTGTCAATTATGTTTTCATTAAAGATGTGTCAAACTATGTTTTGGTATTCATGTATTCATTATGTTTTGGAGTATTCATTTGAGTTACTATGCGATCTTTGGAAGTCCCGGGGAAAACCATGAATGTGCGGGGATGCACAACGGGGGACATGTGGATAGATCTATTTGGGCGTGACCGGCCCCACTCGTCTTACTGGAGGTCGGACGGGTGCATGTCGACTCTTAGGTATTCAATATTTATTTAGGCAGTATTCATGTATTCATAGTATTCGAGTTCAGTAATGGTTTTCCAATCGCAGTAGTGACAGGTATTCATATGATTTGTATGCATGTGGCCTGGTTTGGCCAAGAGTACTCATTAAAACTTTTGGAGTCGGTCTTCATGAAAAACCTGTGAACTCACCGGCATTAATTGCTAACATTTTTAGCATGTTTGTCTCAGGTCGCTAAGGTAGCAGCTGTCGATAGGCGCACGGAGTCTAACGGCGTCTAGGATTCATGTGCATGTTTTATTGAGTATTTCAGACTTTAAGTTTTACTTTTGGGTTGTAATAACATTTTATGCTTTCGCCGTGTTGGATAGATTTTGAAAACTTAATGGGTAGTTTACGTTGTTTTAATATCATATAGTTGTCGTTTATTGTGACCGTTGACTTGGATCCTGGTGTGTCACGCGCCTCGCGGTAAAACCTTGCACGTGGAATTTGAGGGTGTGACACCATTCGGGGTGATGTATGATCTCAAACATGATAAAATACGTTTACAAAAAAAATAGACAACATTTAAATGGATCACTAAGATTGAAAGTTGTTAAATATCAAGAAAAATTGTTGCTTTTAGTATTTGCTACAATTTTCAATAGTCAAATTTGTTTATATTTTGTTTTTGTGAATACCAAGCCAGGACTACCTAACCATATTATACATGTTCTCGTGTCTCTGGGCAGAGAATAAATAATGGAAAACTCCCCAACAGAATGTGAATCATCCATTGCACTGTAAACTGCCCACCGCTTTTGCACTTCGAGACTCGGTTTTAGACCTCATCGCCTTTGTGCGCTTCACGCTTTTTAAAACCAGGCCTAAGTGATTCTCTCTTTCAAAATTTGGCTGCTTAATGTGTATCCTATTTACATTCAAGTTTAAAAACAAAAACCTCGACAGAAACCCATTTACTTATAAATAGAATGATTCAGATTAAAATGAAGTATTTTTTTCTGACAAACGAGTAGAATTAAATATTTTATGAAAAGACTAGAAGGGGAAAATTGGAAGGTTGGGTAGATCGGGTAAGGGGTTAAAATGGGTAAATTTTTATACGGGTTGAAATCTGTTAGGTTGACCCAAAACACTTAAGGTGACAAATTGGTGAGTTGGATAATAAGTCAAAAATAGGTAACTTTTTTATTATAGGTTGTAAGGGGTCACGTAACACTTTTATGAAGACATTAGTTTTTACTAGCAGTGGCAAATTGGTAGGTTGGGTAACGGGTCAAAAATGGCTAACTTTTTAATATAGGTTGGAAGGGATCACGTTGATCCAAAAACAGTTTTTTCCTAGATTTAAACTTATGAAGATTAAATTTCGAAGAGGAAGGACATAATTGTTGACTATTATGGTTTATGCATCCGTCAGTGGTGTTGTGGCATATAATAACTTCAAACTGAAGAAAGATTTCATTTTAGTATGTTTATGAATGAATGTATCATCTCTTAGACAAATACATATTATATCAATTCTTTGTTTTACACTCATTTACTCTTTGTGAATTGATATATTACTTGTTTTAGCAAATTGGTATTCAAATAAATTACGTGAAACACCGCACACAACATACGCCAAAAAACACTTAACTACTCGCGACAACGCGCGAGCGTTTTTCCTATGTTTAGTAATTATGATAGTGAAACTTCACCTGTCTAAATGACACCTAATATTAACTAGAAAATACCACTTACTATCACTAATTATAATGTATATTTAGTAACTATGATAATGACACTTCTCCTGTCTATGACGTCTACATGAAAACATTTTCAATATATTATCACTTACCATAACACATTATGTTGTTAGTAATGGCTTCTATATCTATTGCACAACAATTATTATGGATAATGTTAAATGCTTATAAATAGTTGGACATAAATATATTGATATATAAGTTATTTCTTTCCAAGAATATATATTATTTTAGAGTTAAGTGGTGAAAAGTCTTTTTTTTTTGTTTTTTTTTTAATTTATGTTTAATGATTGTGATGGTAAGAGGAGGATGTTTTGTAGACTATGCATCAGTAAATGCTGAATTAGTAAGCAACTTGATTGAATCAGGCTTGCCGCCTGATTCAGATGTGTCAAGCTCAGATGTTAATATCAGTAGAAATGTTAGAAAAGATAATTTCATAGATGTTAGTAAAAAGAAATATTTTATAAGCATCCGATAATAAGGAGATATAACATGCATGGGAACTTTTTCTATAGCTTATGCACGGTATCTCACTAAAGCATTAATTTGCACTTTTACATTTTTGTCTAAATAACATCAAACAAGCACATAGCCTCACATTAACGTCTTATTTCTCACTTTAAGTCCAACAAGAATTCAATGTTGCAATTCTAACGGATTAATGACTGCATTTTATAATCTCATTAAATCTAGTGCATTCAACCATTTCATTCAATATCACACAAAATGTACAAGTTGTTTTTGCAAATAGGGGTAGTATTGAAAGAATTTTCATGACATCTTGGGTGTGAAGCAAAGAACTCTTCATATGCCATCTTAAAAATCATAGGAAATTACTATTTTAGCCACATTTGGCTCTTTATAATGTACTACAGATATAGATGATTGTGACAGTAAGAGGGTGATGTTTGGTTGACTATGCGTCAGTAAATGTTGAACTAGTAAGCGGCTTGACTGGATAAGATACTTTGAACTAGTACGTGCTGAACCGGTAAGAGTTCACCTATGTGGTAGTGTTGGATAGAGGAGGTGGTGTGTGAGTGGCTGAGTGAAGGTTATGAAACCAGGTGAATGGATAATTAGGTAAATATTTCATTCAACGTCATTTTTAAACTCAATGGATAAGTGGCTTGCCGCTTGATTCAGATCTGTTATTCGGTGAACCATCAAGTCCAAGAATCGATAATAAGAACACGAAAACGAATATGAATGTGAATGGAATGACTCTCCAATATACTAATCAAAAAATATAACTCAAAAACTGATTACAGACTCTTAAACCATAACTCGATTTCTCTTCTCTCTTGTTCATAATGTCTAACCCAACTTGGTTTATATAGACTAAGCCAAACTTGCTAGCCAAGACATTACCAAATATAATTATAACACAATTAGGAAACTTAACCAACTATGACCACCATGTCAATATTGATCCCCCAAGCTCACCGACTTGTGACTTGAAGTCCGTAAATTACCAACAATCACCCCCGTAATTTCGGACTTAAAATTGGTGTGTCTTTAACTTCGAACACGTCTTCATCTTGATTCTCCCGAGGCTCTTCATGATCTCTTGCAGTGTTCTTTGGGCTCCATTAAGCTTGTTCAAATGCATGCTTCGTTCGATCAATACTCGTCCTTCCTTGGGCTTGAATCCCTTGCTTGACACATCCTTTGAGTTCTTCAACATTCTTCTTTGGACTTTGAATTTTGGGTTTCACCATTGAACTTGGATCTTTGAGAAGATTCTGACTTGTACTTGGTGTCTCATCTTTCAGTTCAACTCTTTGTAGATCCCCACCTGCAAAATTCTTCATTCCAATCATGCTAACTTGTGTACTGGGACTTGCTATCTTGAGGTTGATCTTGTATAAACGGTTCTTGGTCCTTGTCAACTTCATCATAAGCTTACCAGTATCATCATGAATGGTTAGCAAATCACGTTTCATGTGAATGTCACATCCACCTTCCGTTGCTTGACCAAGACTTATGATATTGCTTTGTAGATCCGGTATGTAGTAAACATCGGTCAACAGGCGCTTCTCCCCCGTTTTCCCTACAAGTAATACCGATCCCTTTCCCCGTATATCAATACATGACCCATCTCCAAATTTCACCTTTCCCGTGACACGTTCATTTAGTTCAAAGAAGTAAGCTTTATAGCCTGTCATGTGATTCGATGCTCCGTTGTCGAGATGCCAAGTGTCTTTCTCCGTTGGCTCGGTCTCAAAACGCATAGGAATCACCCATTCTTCATTAAGAAAAACCGTCTCTTGATCAAACCTCATCATAAATAAAGATGGATCCAAATCATCGGTTTCAGCAAAGTTAGCTTCTTCCTGTTTCTTCAAACGATCTGAACACCCTGATGCAAAGTGGCCGAATTTATCACAACAGTAACATTGAACATGTGATCTATCCTTCTTTACCCTTTGACGATCATTGGTTCTCCTTTGACCTGTCTGTTTTGGCTTGTGATCTTGACCATCTGCACTTTGACTTCCATCTTGGTCTTCATCATCCCGATCTTCAGCTCTACCTTGGTCCCTTCCTTTCCTTTTATATGATTTACGGTTCCAACTATTACGTGAGGACTCTGTTTTAGTAAACATCATATTACCTTGGTTGTTCTCTTGAGTATTCTCATCTTTTATCCGTTCTTCGTATGCTTTTAATCATCATACCACATCATCAAAAGTAATCGTCTTCAAATTAACTACTTGTTCGATCGAAGCAACCATGTGAATGAACTTCCTTGGTAGTTCGTTTAGAAACTTTTTCACGAGTTTGGATTCATCAATCGTAGAACCCAAAGAAGCCGATTTTGATGCCAACCCAGATAATAAACTTGCAAACTCATCAACTGAACTATGATCTTTCATGTTTAAGTTTTCAAAATCTGACATCAATGTCTGCAACCGTGCTTCTCTCACCCGATCAGCCCCGAGATTACGGGTCTTTAGCGCATCCCGCATCTCTTTCACCATAGTCAGATTACCGACTTGTAAAATCTGATCTTTGGGTATAGCCTGAAACAACAACGCTATCGCCATGTTGTTTTTCTTTGCATCCAAAGCAGTTCCTGGTTCAATTTGATCCCATCCTCCATACACGTTAAAGATCGCCTTCATTCTCATATTCCATGTTGTATAATTAGTCTTTGACAACATGGGACATATGATGAGACTAGCCGAATTGTTTTCTTTAACCGTAACAATAGGTTTATCACCATCCGACATCTTACCTCGTCTCTTGTAAGTTAACAAGTGTTTATCCAGGTGTAACTGGTTCAGTTTCTTCCAGCCTACACGATTAATTCCCGAGTTCCAATAAAAAACGCGAACCTAAAAATTAATAGATCACTTTGCTTTGGACTAAATAAATAATTCAAAACAAAATCCTTTGTTGTTTGCCTTTCTCGAGAACAGCAATAGAAACAAAGTTATGTAGATTGAATCTTTTTTTTTTTACTAAAATAATAAAATCAACCCTTTGATTCGATTGAAAGAGAACCACAGAACAGTACTTGCTCCCCTTTGTTTTAGCCAACAACACAGACAAGCCTTAACTCCTGTTTCTTTCTGTCTTCACACCAAAACATGCGTAGGAAGAAAATTTAGTTCCGATCCTGGTCTGTTTTTGTTTGGTGTTGATCTTCTGATTGACCTTCACTCACAGGCCTGAACTCGCATGTGAACGTCTTTTCAGAACCAGATGACCACTTGTTTCCGAGTTGCTATCGGCCGCCGCACGAACAACCTACACGCTGCCTGCCGCCGTAACAATACCCTTTTTCCCTCGATTTGTTGCCTCACGGCCAACCTACTCGCTGCTCGTTGTTGTAACAGTATCACGCCGCTACTCCGAAGAACTTGTACTGCCGATCTCGAGTGCTCGTTTGGTTCGACGATTGAACTTGGCTCTGATACCAATTCAAGGTGAAGAATCGATAATAAGAACACGAACACGAATATGAATGTGAATGGAATAACTCTCCAATATATTAATTAGAAAATATTAATAGAGATATATTTAAAGACGATTATATTTGTATTTATTGTAATTGATTGTGATTATCTATATCCTAAAATAAAGGATATACCTTGTATTATATAAACAATTAAAAATCAATAGAAGAGGCACGGTTTGAATTCCATCCTGGTATCACGAGTCCAGTGTGCCAAACCCTAATTTCTCACCTCTCTGCCGTCAACCTGTCTTCATTCTTTCCGGTCGTTTATCTCCACGACCATATTATTCTACCACATATTACATCCCCTGCCATCCCTTCTATTTCTTGTCAGTCAACATTCCCACATATTATACTACCACATATTATTTCCTTTCACTGTCTCATCGCCTACAATGACCAACATTTCTTCATCCCCTACAATACCATCCATAACCCTCGAATCCAAAATCCACCCAGCAAACAACGGTTTCTAATATCAAGAACTATGTTCTGATTCTATTAGAAATCGAATCCTCTCAGTACGCATCATGGGCGACCTTGTTTACAATACATTGCAAGGCATTCTTGGTGTTTGACCACATCTCCCCTAGACCCCAAGAACCCGCCTCCTCTTCTACACCTAACGATGATTGGGATCGTCTTGACGCCATTGTCTTGCAATGGCTTTATGGTACGATTTCCAACGATCTTCTTCACACAATCATTGACAAAACAGCCACTGCTTATCAAGCCTGGAAAGCTATCGAAGATCTCTTTCAAGATAACCAAGCCGCTCGGGCCATACACCTCATGAATCGGTTCTCTAACACCCGCCTGGATGCGTTTCTGAATGTTTCGGCGTACTGTCAAGAACTCAAGTTGCTGGCCGATCAATTGGCCAACGTGAATGCTCCTGTGGACAGTGACAGATTATTCCTCCAGTTGATTGTCGGGTTGAATGCACAATACGCAGGGATCGCTACGATTCTGACCAATATGAAGCCCTTACCGTTGTTTTACGTTGCTAGATCCAAGATTATTGAAGTTGAGACCCGTAAAGCTGACCAAACCCTCCAAGTTTCAAAGACGGCCTCCTTGGCTCTGTCCGCAACAACCACCAGAAACACTGGTGACCAGCAACTACGATACACCTCCGGTAACAACTCCGGCAACAACTCCGACGGTCAGTCTTATATGCATGGCGGAAGGGGAAGAATTTTCGGTAGAAGGGGCAAGGGCGGTCGACAAAGCTATGGAAAGGGAACGTATCAACAATCCTTTTTTAATTCACCTTTTAATTATTTCCCTTGGATGCAACAGTGGGCTCCATCGAGTCCTTGGATCAACAATTATAACAATTCTCAGGCCCCACAGCAATATGGATGGCCCAATCCCCCTTGCCCATACCCATCCACTAATCGGAACCCATCTAAGAATTCGGCCCATTAGCAAGGTATTCTTGGTGCACGCCCTCAACAGGGTAATTATGCTGCATACAGCCCAACGGACATAGAGCAAGCTATGTACACTATGTCTCTCCAACAACCGGATTCGACTCAATATATGGACATGGGAGCCTCCTCTACCATGACTCACGAGCAAGGTGATTTCACTTCTTTTTCTAATTCTTGCATTTCCCAAAATATTATTGTAGGTAATGGTAATACCATACTGGTTATAGGACAAGGCACCAAATACTTACCCAAACCATTCCCACCATTTGTCCTAAAAATGTCCTATACTCCCCAAAATTAATTAAAAACCTTATTTCTGTTCGTCGTTTCACGATGGATAATTCTGTTTCGGTTGAGTTTGACCCATTTGGTTTTATTGTGAAGGACCTCAAGACACGGGCCCCCCCTCCTGCGGTGCAACAACAGCGGTGACCTCTACCCTCTGGTGCTCGGGTCCTCCAATTCACAACCATCTGCTTTTGCCGCTATTTCCGCTCAGCTTTGGCATCAACGTCTTGGCCATCCAGGACGTCAATCTTTAAATTCATTAAAAACTTCTAGTTGTGTTTCTTTTGACAATTTGAATAATAATGTATGCCAAGCTTGTGTTTTTGGAAAAAGTATTAGATTGCCATTTTTTGCTTCACACAATTTCACGGTTCAACCATTTGATATTGTTCACAGTGACGTTTGGACCTCCCCTGTCATTAGTTCGTCTGGCCATAAATATTATGTGTTATTTTTAGATGACCACACGGACTTCCTTTGGACCTACCCCTTAACCCAAAAGTCCCACGTGTTCCCTGCCTTTACAGTTTGCAACCAACATTAAAACTCAATTTGAAAGAACCATCAAAACGTTTCAATGTGATAATGGTTGTGAATACTTTAATGCCTCCTTTCAAAAATTTTTCACCACCAATGGCATTCTTTACCGCCAAACATGTAACACCCCAACCGATGGCGGAATCATCGAGGTGCCACGTAGTGACGATTGTTCAAAAGCACATGGTACTAAAATGTAAATATTATTGAATAAACCAGAATTTGTCTTACATGATAATGGAAAATACATCGTCTAAATGAAATGTAAATATTGAAATAACTGAATTGAAATAAAGCACTAAATGTCTCTTGCTAAAGCACTAGATCAAATTTCACCTGAAACATGTACAAAATAGATTTGGTCAACATATGAAATGTTGGTGAGCATTCCTAGTTTTGATATATATAGTAGGTTAAAAAGTTATACAATTCAAGTGCAAGCTACAGTGCAAATATGTAAACTATGTATCATACAAATGAGCGAAATCAACCCTGTGACTGTATAATGTACTGTATGAACTGTAGTGTACTTATCCAATAAATGGATAAAACCTTAACACTGGCCACGGATTCTCCGATGAAAAAGGGGAAGAATCAATCTAGGCGGGTTGTCAATCCAAATAGCGCTATCCAATGTTAAGGTCGGCTTGTACCATGTTAATGATTTCACTAAGTACAAATGTAATCCACATGTATTGTCTAAGCATAAAGCACGCTGTAAGCAATGCACATAGTACTAGAATTGTATTGTAAAAATGTAATCTTGTATTTGAAATTGTAATAGTGTACATGTAACACCCCAAAAATGTATAAAAGCAAAAAGGGGTAGGAATACTCACAGTTCCCGTAATAACTTGAAATTGAACTTGGACAACGAAATATGAATTGAGATTACTCCCAAATGATCAACCCTAAGTATTCGATAATGTGTAAGGGAAATAACTCTAGGATATATGTATTTCTAGGGCTTCGAATTGGGGATAAACGTTTATTTGTTTTAATAATTAAAATGTCTAATAATTAAGAGAAATTTGGTAAATAAATAAACAAAGTCTTTGAGTAAACTTTAAATCAAATATGGTCACAATATAAAGTTTTAAGTGTGAAAATAATTTTTATAAAATTATTTTCTTGAGAATAGAATATTTAATCTAATTATTTTAAATTGTCAAAATATGACTTTAATATCTAAAAATATTAAAATCAAAGAATTTCTGTCTTAAAAATTGTATTTCAGTTCTAAATGAATAGAAATAATTTATGTAAAATTTTGGTGCAAAAATATTGAAAAATGAATTTATTATGATTTATTTATGATTAAAACTAACAAAAATTGATTAAAAAATACAAAATAAATGATTTTCCTGAATTAAAAATCATTTCAGTAAAGTTTAACATTGTACAAACATAGGATAATTTTTGTAGAAATTAATAAAATTGTTTTGATATTTTAATGGATTTTCATAAATATAATAGTATAAAATTGATTTAATTATAATAAATATTAAATAAATGAATTTTAGAAAAATAAAAATTGTAAATAAAACTTTTAACTCAGATTTATTAAATATAATTTTTTTTAGAATTTATAAAAAGGTTTTATTATTTAAAAATGAATTTATAAGTTTTAAATGTAATATACATTAATAATGAAAAAGAATAGGTAAAACAAAAATAAACCAAAAATGATGTAGCTTATGGGACTCGAACCCAGGCCCTTGGGCCGGTTCATGTCTCTGTGTGCCTGTGCATAACCAACTGGTCTAGGCATCAGATCTGTATGAGTTTCATTTCCAAAAATATTTATATGATATGTAATTTGGTCATCTTCCCCAATTCAATTCATGCGAAACCCTAGCTTATCAATTGACTGATTCACACATCAATAGCCCAATTAATCATAGGGCTATTGATGTGTGGATGCCGATGAACAAATCCCACAAAAAAAATTTCACTTACAAGATCGTTACGAGTTCGAATGGTCGGTCAAACCACAAAGTCAAAATTGAAATTGTGAAGAACAAACAGCTTATAATTAAGGATATTGGAGGTTGAGAAAGGAGATAATGGCGAGTTGTGAAGGTTGAGGAGCGTTCAATTTATAGGGGTAGGGTCTGGTTGTTGATTTGGTAATCGTTTGACTCGTTTAAAGCTTTTGACGCGATAATTGTATAAGATTTGAATGTTTGACCGGGTTGCCATGTATCATACGCGAAATGTGCTGTTTAATCCATAATACAAGTCAATTGCCATGTTTAAGCTTGATTTGAAAGGTAAGTTTTGAAGGAAAGCTGGTCCAAGTCGCGTAACAGCAGCAGAGGAGAAGAAAAGGACGCGAAACAAAGGTTTTAATATTAATGAGTTGAGTTTAAATCAAGAAGGGCTTCATAGCTTTGTGGTTTGGCGCGTTGGTGATGTCCAGCCTTGCCCGGGTTCGATCCCTGGCATAGGCAACATATTTCTTTTTTTTTTTTAGCAGATTAAGGGATGAGGGTGCTGGGCTTGGGCCAGACTTGGGCTCAGGTAGATGTAAGGCTAGAAGTGGGCTCAAGAAGGTACAAGGTTGAAGTGGGTTTGGTTCATGTAGTTGTATGAAAGAAATCTTATTATTATTATTATTATTATTATTATTATTATTATATAATATATATATATATATATTAAAAAAATGACGGATGTCACAGCATCCCCTACTTTTAGAAACTTCGTCCCGAAGTTATTAGAAACATAGGGTTATGGATGCTTGGGTAAGAATTAAGATAGCTGTGGTTTGGAAAATTTTGAATGATTTGGATATGAGGTTTGATAGGTGTGAGTTAAGGATTGGATTAGGTTCGTCTCGAATAATAAGGAGAATAAGAAACTAGTAACACTAAACTTCAAGTTTTAGGAATCCTAAATTGAATGTACAAGTTGATTGACTACAGAAAGACTAAATGAACTACCAAATAACCAGAGTTTGTTCCTGGTCCGACTTCCAGTCTCACTTTCATTGCATCATTAGTGTTTGTATACAGGGTGTACCACAGCTAACCCACCACACCTTTGATACCTTGAAAACGTACTGGACGCCTACCAAAAACTCTAATAGAATTTCACACTACCCTAACGCACCTGTAAATTCATGATTACGTTCCGGACCGGAATCATCAATTTACCTTACATTAGGGTTTTGTGTCCTTCTATGACCCCACCGATTGTTGAGCAGGTTCGATAGCCTCCACCAGTCGTGGAGTAGGTTGTAGGGCCTCTCCCGACTGTTTGAAAAGACATAGTGACCTCTACCAATCGTTGAGTATGTTCGATAGTCTCCACCAGTCGTGGAGCAGGTTGTAGGGCCTCTCCCGACTGTTGAAAAAAGCATGATGACCTCTATTAAGTGCAGTAATTATTATTCACATAGATTGCAAATTGATAGCATGTTTATGCAAGCAAGTTTGTAAGTACTACAACCATTAAGTGTAAGTGTTATCATGAATAATTAAATGTTTACGAGTATCATGAATAATTAGATGTTCAATGCGTAGTCAAATTAAGGGAAAAATCTAGTTTCATGTAATAACCAATGATGTTTTCTTAGAAAAGCATCTGTAAGATCAAGTATCAAGTCCAAACGTTTCAAATAAATGTAAGGTAGAGTCTTGTATGATTAAAAATAAACGTAATCAATATAATAAATTTCCAATCTGTGTTAATACACAATAATACGCAAGGAAATTTCTAGATGTTGTATGCTAATGAGTGCAACAAAATTGGGTACAAAATGATAATAGGATCAAGAAAATGAAAACACGGGTATTGGATTTCTCGAGTCTTGGGAAGATTTCATCCATGGCTTAACTAGCTCATGTGTGAGAAGGTGAAGGATATGAATTTAGTTCTTGAGAGGATGATGAAAAATCTTGAAGCAGAATCAAGGTTGTGAGAGAATGTGAAGATAGTTGATAAAGAGTTTATTTTATAGTAAGGAGATTATGTAGCAGTGTAAATTTTTGAGGTTTGGATCAAAGGTTATAATCAAGTGTATAAGAAAACATGACTGTGGTATATGCCAAATATTGTAAAAATTTGAACAAGTTGAAAATGAGTAAGTGTCGATGGAGAATCTAGAGACTAGATATTATTCCTATGAAAAGAGTTATTTTCAAAATTGGTTTTGTACATAAGGCAAAAGTTATTAAATAGTACAAGCCAAGTAGGCTTTGTAATTGTTTAAAACATTATATAGAAAATCGTTTGTTACGTCAATAAATAATCAATTGAATTTAAGTTCGAGGAAAATATGTACTTTGTAAAGTTACTAGGTAATACAACAAGTTTTAAAAATCTTTAGTTTATGCTAAAGTATGAGGTTATAGTTTTTAAAATAAATGACATGTGGTGAAATGAAATAATATGATTTGGGTAGGGTGTTGAATATTTTAAAAAAAAAATGGCTAAGATGGTAAGGTGAAGTGCGATTGTGAAATCCATAGATGGTTATGAAAGTATGAACTTGTAAGCAATATATGAAAATTGTGAAATACAAAATATTGTATATGAATCGAGAGAGTATTATTGAAAAAGCTTGCATAAAATGCTTGGAGTGCCATTGTCTAGCTGTAAAGCCCAACAAGAACGTTGACTTTTCAAGGAAATTGAACCCAATGGTGATCAAAGAAGACATGCTTTAGCCTATAAGTGGACACTCACTCCAGGAATCCCCAGGTAAGCATAACAGGTCCGTGAATGGATTTATGCGCTATGCTTTCCTATGCCAGAAAGCCCAGTGTACAGGCATCCACCCTTCCAGATTGCACGTGTCCTTATCACACTCATTAAAGTTCAACAACTTTGAAGGAGCAAGAATAAGAGTAGGCATTATGCCTAAGAGTGTCTTCATGAAAGGTAATGTCCTTGTTCCATACTGATGTAGACTTTCCACTCCTTGTAGAACACCATCTCTATGCACCATGATGAAAGGTGAGGAGAATGGAGAGAGAGAGAGAGAGAGAGAAGAAGGGAAAGATAGAAGAAGGAAAGTAGAGGAAAATGAGGGGTAGAGTAATTCAGGAAATATTATGCATGAAAGTTCGGTTATAGTCTAGGCCATTTTATCTAATAACCTAGTTCCCTATAACCATGGCTCTGATACCAATCTGTAACACCCCAACCGATGGCGGAATCATCGAGGTGCCACGTAGTGACGATTGTTCAAAAGCACATGGTACTAAAATGTAAATATTATTGAATAAACCAGAATTTGCCTTACATGATAATGGAAAATACATCGTCTAAATGAAATGTAAATATTGAAATAACTGAATTGAAATAAAGCACTAAATGTCTCTTGCTAAAGCACTAGATCAAATTTCACCTGAAACATGTACAAAATAGATTTGGTCAACATATGAAATGTTGGTGAGCATTCCTAGTTTTGATATATATAGTAGGTTAAAAAGTTATACAATTCAAGTGCAAGCTACAGTGCAAATATGTAAACTATGTATCATACAAATGAGCGAAATCAACCCTGTGACTGTATAATGTACTGTATGAACTGTAGTGTACTTATCCAATAAATGGATAAAAGCTTAACACTGGCCACGGATTCTCCGATGAAAAAGGGGAAGAATCAATCTAGGCGGGTTGTCAATCCAAATAGCGCTATCCAATGTTAAGGTCGGCTTGTACCATGTTAATGATTTCACTAAGTACAAATGTAATCCACATGTATTGTCTAAGCATAAAGCACGCTGTAAGCAATGCACATAGTACTAGAATTGTATTGTAAAAATGTAATCTTGTATTTGAAATTGTAATAGTGTACATGTAACACCCCAAAAATGTATAAAAGCAAAAAGGGGTAGGAATACTCACAGTTCCCGTAATAACTTGAAATTGAACTTGGACAACGAAATATGAATTGAGATTACTCCCAAATGATCAACCCTAAGTATTCGATAATGTGTAAGGGAAATAACTCTAGGATATATGTATTTCTAGGGCTTCGAATTGGGGATAAACGTTTATTTGTTTTAATAATTAAAATGTCTAATAATTAAGAGAAATTTGGTAAATAAATAAACAAAGTCTTTGAGTAAACTTTAAATCAAATATGGTCACAATATAAAGTTTTAAGTGTGAAAATAATTTTTATAAAATTATTTTCTTGAGAATAGAATATTTAATCTAATTATTTTAAATTGTCAAAATATGACTTTAATATCTAAAAATATTAAAATCAAAGAATTTCTGTCTTAAAAATTGTATTTCAGTTCTAAATGAATAGAAATAATTTATGTAAAATTTTGGTGCAAAAATATTGAAAAATGAATTTATTATGATTTATTTATGATTAAAACTAACAAAAATTGATTAAAAAATACAAAATAAATGATTTTCCTGAATTAAAAATCATTTCAGTAAAGTTTAACATTGTACAAACATAGGATAATTTTTGTAGAAATTAATAAAATTGTTTTGATATTTTAATGGATTTTCATAAATATAATAGTATAAAATTGATTTAATTATAATAAATATTAAATAAATGAATTTTAGAAAAATAAAAATTGTAAATAAAACTTTTAACTCAGATTTATTAAATATAATTTTTTTTAGAATTTATAAAAAGGTTTTATTATTTAAAAATGAATTTATAAGTTTTAAATGTAATATACATTAATAATGAAAAAGAATAGGTAAAACAAAAATAAACCAAAAATGATGTAGCTTATGGGACTCGAACCCAGGCCCTTGGGCCGGTTCATGTCTCTGTGTGCCTGTGCATAACCAACTGGTCTAGGCATCAGATCTGTATGAGTTTCATTTCCAAAAATATTTATATGATATGTAATTTGGTCATCTTCCCCAATTCAATTCATGCGAAACCCTAGCTTATCAATTGACTGATTCACACATCAATAGCCCAATTAATCATAGGGCTATTGATGTGTGGATGCCGATGAACAAATCCCACAAAAAAAATTTCACTTACAAGATCGTTACGAGTTCGAATGGTCGGTCAAACCACAAAGTCAAAATTGAAATTGTGAAGAACAAACAGCTTATAATTAAGGATATTGGAGGTTGAGAAAGGAGATAATGGCGAGTTGTGAAGGTTGAGGAGCGTTCAATTTATAGGGGTAGGGTCTGGTTGTTGATTTGGTAATCGTTTGACTCGTTTAAAGCTTTTGACGCGATAATTGTATAAGATTTGAATGTTTGACCGGGTTGCCATGTATCATACGCGAAATGTGCTGTTTAATCCATAATACAAGTCAATTGCCATGTTTAAGCTTGATTTGAAAGGTAAGTTTTGAAGGAAAGCTGGTCCAAGTCGCGTAACAGCAGCAGAGGAGAAGAAAAGGACGCGAAACAAAGGTTTTAATATTAATGAGTTGAGTTTAAATCAAGAAGGGCTTCATAGCTTTGTGGTTTGGCGCGTTGGTGATGTCCAGCCTTGCCCGGGTTCGATCCCTGGCATAGGCAACATATTTCTTTTTTTTTTTTAGCAGATTAAGGGATGAGGGTGCTGGGCTTGGGCCAGACTTGGGCTCAGGTAGATGTAAGGCTAGAAGTGGGCTCAAGAAGGTACAAGGTTGAAGTGGGTTTGGTTCATGTAGTTGTATGAAAGAAATCTTATTATTATTATTATTATTATTATTATTATTATTATATAATATATATATATATATATTAAAAAAATGACGGATGTCACAAAACATGTCCATATACCTCCTCACAAAATGGCAAAGCAGAACGTAAATTTCGTATGATTAATAATATGATTCGTACACTTTTGGCCAATGCCTCTCTACCACCTTATCTTTGGCACTTCGCCCTTGAGACCGCCACCTACCTCCTTAACATCCTCCCCCACAAAACCACCCAAAACAAAACACACACCGAAATTCTTTACCATACCACACCGACATATGACCATCTCCGAGTGTTCGGTTGCCTATGCTATCCACTCCACCCATCTACCACAATCCACAAACTAGATAACCGCTCTCACCCGTGCGTTTTTTGGGTTACCCTACCACCCATCGAGGCTATCGATATCTTGACCTAACCACAAAATAAATCTTCATATCTCGACACGTAGCCTTCGACGAAACAACATTTCCATTTTCACAAACCTCAACCTCGATTCCCACCTATGAATTCCTGTCCAATTCACTTATGTCCCCATTTAACCCAACCGTCTACACCAGTACCAAGCCCACCCCACGATCCACCCTCTAGCCCACCAAACCAACACCACTCACCTCCTGGCCCAATCCCTAGCCCAACAAACCAACACTACTCGCCTACTGTCCATCCCACCAATGCTACATCGAACTCCCCACATGTTGCAAACCCCGAAAATCATATACCTCCACCTCCTGTACCGGTCCCACCACCACACCAACCCTCGGCCACCTCCTCCACCCGGCCACATACTCGCTCTATGAGCGGTATTTTCAAACCAAAACAACCCTTCAACCTCCACACCACCTCACACTCACCCATCGTTCCGCTTCCTAAAACCCCCGTTGATGCCTTAAATATACCGGAATGGTACTCTGCCATGACTACTGAATATAATGCATTAATTAGAAACGGAATGTGGGAACTCGTTCCTCGTGACACAAATATGAATGTTATTAGAAGCATGTGGTTGTTTAAACATAAGTACAGGTCGGATGGCACTTTGGAACGCTACAAGGCACAATTAGTATGTGATGGTCGGTTACAGCAGGTAGGGGTCGACTGTGGCGAGACTTTTAGCCCGGTTGTTAAACCGGCAACTATTCGGACTTTTCTTTCTCTCGCTCTATCCAAGCAATGGTCAGTTCACCAATTGGACGTTACTAATGCTTTTCTTCATGGGAATCTCCATGAAACCGTCTATATGTACCAGCCCATGGGTTTTTGCAGTAAACAGTTTCCTGATCACGTCTGCTTACTTAAGAAGTCTTTGTATAGTCTCAAGCAGTCCCCACGTGCTTGGTACCAGCGGTTTACGGATTTTGTTCTCTCCATTGGTTTCTCTCATAGCAAGTGTGATGCCTCTCTATTCACTTTACATCAGGGGTCTCACACTACTTATCTACTTTTCTATGTGGATGACATCCTCCTGGTCACGTCTTCTGACACTCTTCGTCATTCTCTCATGGCTCGTCTCAGTAGCGAATTCGCCATGAAAGACCTTGGGCCTCTTAGTTATTTTTTGGGCATTCCGTCTCTCGTACAAAGACTACTATGTTTCTCTCTCAACAGTCTTATGCAGCAGACATTATCTCTTGAGCAGGCATGCAGGCGTGTAACCCTGTCTCTACTCCCGTCGACACTGCCGGTAAATGCAGTGCCACTTCAAGTGCACTTTTTCATTACCCCACTCTCTATCGCAGTCTTGCTGGTGCTCTCCAGTACTTAACCTTCACTCGCCCGAACATTTCTTATGCAGTTCAGCAGATATGCATGCATATGCACTCCCCGCGCCTTGATCATTGGAATGCATTGAAGCGGATTATTCGTTACATCAAGGGTACCACATCTTTCGGCTTAACTCTGCACGCCAGCGGCACTACCGCATTAATATCATACACAAACGCAGACTGGGCTGGGTGTCCAGACACGAGACGGTCCATGAGTGGTTACTGTATATACTCTGGGGATAATCTTATTTCTTGGTCGTCTAAACGACAGAGCACCGTCTCTCGATCCAGTGCCGAAGCAGAATACAGGGGGGCGCAAACGTAGTCGCGGAGATTTGTTGGCTTCGCAACCTATTACTTGAGCTTCATCACCCGCTCTCTCGTGTGACGTTGGTCTACTACGACAATGTTAGTGCCATTTATCTATCTGGAAATCCTGTGCAGCATCAGGTACAAAACACATTGAGTTGGATATTCATTTTGTCCGTGAGCAGGTTCAGCGTGGTCACGTTCGGGTTCTTCACGTTCCAACCCGCCATCAGATTGCCGACATCTTCACCAAGGGTCTTCCTAGAGTTCTGTTTGAAGACTTTCGAGACAGTCTCAGCATCCGCTCTCCTCCCGCTTCGACTGCTGGGGTATAATAGAGATATATTTAGAGATGATTATATTTGTATTTATTGTAATTGATTGTGATTATCTATATCCTAAAATAAAGGATATACCTTGTATTATATAAACAATTAAAAATCAATAGAAGAGGCACGGTTTGAATTCCATCAAATATAACTCAAAAACTGATTACAGACTCTTAAACCATAACTCAGTTTCTCTTCTCTCTTGTTCATAATGTCTAACCCAACTTGGTTTATATAGACTAAGCCAAACTTGCTAGCCAAGACATTACCAAATATAATTATAACACAATTAGGAAACTTAACCAACTATGATCACCTTGTCAATATTGATCCCCCAAGCTCACCGACTTGTGACTTGAAGTCCGTAAATTACCAACAAACCAAATACGCTTAATGTAGTCTGATTTAAAAGTAATCTCGAAATCATTTGAACAAATAAAAAGTTAAACATGACAAGTTGAAATAAATATAACTAAATCTTATAGCAATGAATTACGGTTGTTGACATCACACACGTTCACGATACAATTCTTCAAAATTTAGACCAAAATATATATACCTACGGTGACAGTAATGGAAATGATGATGCAAGATTCAAACATTTGATACCCCATGTGATATAGCATGATCATAATATTGATATATATTCAATGATTATAAAGTGCAATCTAAATTTTGAGTAGTTGCTACTAACTTCACTATTTCCTACAGTTTTAGCCTTTAAGCCACTATATCATGTATATCTTGCTGACAATGCCTACAACATTCTGATGCAGCTTTTGCTGGAAGATCAAAGATCAGGAGTTTGGTGTCGTAGGTTATGTTTTATGTCAAGCTCAGATGTTAATATCATTAGTGTACTGATGCACACTTTGGTGATAGCTGCATACTTCACTATCTATACCCAATTGATCGATCATGAAATTTCAATTCAATAATGCATTATTTTCCGTATTGCAATTATTAATAGGGAAAATGGCCAAAATAGCCCGTTGACCGTGCGATTTGCCTAAATGGCCCTCTCCCCCCTCTTTGGAGAGACCGGTCATGTTTCCCAACCAGTCTGAAGCGTCTCCCGAGAGGCTTCCCACATGAACCAATACAAAACCAACACCTCAGCCCTCTCCCCCCTCTTTGGAGAGACGGGTCACGTTTCCCAACCAGTCTGAAGCGTCTCCCGAGAGGCTTCCCACATGAACCAATACAAAACCAACACCTCATCAGACACTCTCTCTCCTCGCTTTCTCTCTCCTCTCTCCTCACTCTCTCTCTCCCTTTCTCTCTCCTGAACCCCCTTTCTCTCCCCTGAACCCCCTTTCTCTCTTCTGAACAGTCTTCCACTACATTCAGAACCACCGGACCCTTAACGGGATCGTTAGTTCGTGACATTACAACCATGGAGGACGAGCGGAAGATGAGTATAAGTCAAAGTCTTGGAAGGAGTATCAGTCGCGGTATTAGCAGAGCCGCCGGAAGTTGGCGGATGGAGGATGTGTTTGCTCCTGGAGGTGGTGGCAGCCATGACGGCCGGAGCAGCCGTCACTCGATGGAAGACGAAGAGGCGTTACAATGGGCTGCTTTGGAGAAGCTGCCTACGTATAATAGGTGGAAGCGGAAAACGTTTCCGGTGAGGTCACGGAGGAGGGAGTCAACGGTGGAGGTTGGAGAGAGTGTAAGACTGTTCAGGAGAGAGAAAGGGAGAGAGAGAGAGAGTGAGGAGACGGTTCAGGAAATAGAAAGGGGGTTCAGGAGAGAGAAAGGGGGTTCAGGAGAGAGAAAGGGAGAGAGAGAGTGAGGAGAGAGAGTGTCTGATGAGGTGTTGGTTTTGTATTGGTTCATATGGGAAGCCTCTTGGGAGACGCTTCAGACTGGTTGGGAAACGTGACCGGTCTCTCCAAAAAGGGGGGAGAGGGCCATTAAGGCAAATCGCACGGTCAACGGGCTATTTTGGCCATTTTCCCTTATTAATATTTTTGTCTAGTTTCAATCTGCACATGTTCCGGGCTATGCCAACCATCCGATACCATGTCACAAGAATATATTTTTTTAATCAATAGTCACTCGTGTGGTACGTGAAAGGTCACTCTATGACATACATTGGCTATTCTCATGTGGCTCCCTATTTATGAATCATTTACAGAACTAAGCGACTTTTTTTTTTCCGAAACCGTGATTAGTAGGTATATCAGGAAAATAACAACATTGGTGATGTCGCTGAATCAAACTAAGGCTTCTCTCACCCTTTTACAACAGACCTGCCAAGACTGATGTGGTGTAAGGGAATGTTGGTGATGTCGCTGAATCAGTCTAAGGCTTCACTGATGAAGTCGTTGAATCAGTATGAGGCTTCATTGATGTCGGTGATTGATATTGAGGCTTCAAACTGATGTCGCTGATTGAGTTTGAGGCTTTATTGATGTCTCCAACAACTCTCCATCTCATCATAAGCCACTCCATCAAGGCAACACAAATGGCTCAAGAGGTAAGTAATAATCGAATAAGTATCTATTATTTTAAAAAGATCTGCTCATGATATATTTACACTTACTAAAAAAAACGGGTAAAATCACCTTTTCCTAAGGTTCCTTGACCCACTAATACACAAGGTAGACACATGCATGCTCATGTTTCACCACACTCTTGCAGCTGCTGTAGTTGTGCTTAACCATGTTACACACACCCTTCAGTACGTCAGTTTCCTTTCCACACCCATAAATACGGCTTTCGGGTTTATCATTTTCATACTCGAAACCACAACAACTCTCTATTTCATCATAAGCCACTCCAACAAGGCAACACAAATGGCTCAAGAGGTAAGCAAGACAATTGGACCATGGTGGTGCCGTGCAAATGAGGACAATTATAGTGAGGATCATGTTTACAAGTATGCACTGATATTGGCTAACTTAGTGGGAGACGGTGATGAGGATGATGGAGATTACGATTATGCTCCAGCAGCATGAATTAGTTGTTTGGTGAATGACTAGCATTGAATCTAACTTTGAAGATGTGTTGACTACAATTGATTTTTTATGGTTTCTAGTTTCGTATTGTGAGAGGTCTTATATTAGTCAAGGACCATAGAAGTTTAATGTTATGTTTTAAAATATTAATGAATTGTTATTTGGAATAATTTGACTTTAATTGTCCTTTTCTTTCAATCTTCTTGAGGGAAATAGAGTAATAGCATGAGTTCTATATGATGTCTTTTGTCTAATTTAGCATCCATGCAATTGTTTTTGCCTTGATAATGATATTAATATTATGTTAATTGTTTAAGACACACCCTTAAGTCATAACTCCCGCCTTATGCTCATGGAAGAACGTGAGCATAAATATGCAAAGTAAACTTCTTTTGCCAATAAATATGGTTTCCCCTCAGTATATCCTTTAAGAATTCACAGCTGAGTTGACTTGTTGGAGTGGCTTATGATGAAATGGAGAGTTGTTGGAGACATCAATGAAGCCTTAGACTCAATCAGCGACATCATTTTGAAGCCTCAATATCAATCAGCGACATCAATGAAGCCTCACACCGATTCAGCGACTTCATCAGTGAAGCCTTAGACTGCTTCAGCGACATCACCAACATTCTCTTACACCACATCAGTCTTGGCAGGTCGGTTGTAAAAGGGTGAGAGAAGCCTTAGTTTGATTCAACGACATCACCAATGTTGCTATTTTCCTAATATACCACTAATCGCGCTTTCGAAAAAATAAGTCGCTTAGTTCTGTAAATGATTCCCCTTTCGATGGTATATTCCTTGTTGTTCCAATATTCACAATTTCACAAACCATTATTCTTTGTGTTGATGACAAGCACACTTATAAGTGAATGTAAAACGCTAAATATTTTTGCCCTTCACTAATTCACTTCTTAAAGGCCAGTTGCCTAGCGTAAACTATGTTTTATCTGATCTAATGGACTAGCAAGGCACTGTTGTCATTCCTAAAGTTTTTTTTGACGGGGTTCAAAAAAACAGCGATAATCGGCGCAAAGAAAAGGCTTTCGATCATCCAAAAAATGTGCTTATTCTATAATTAATGGGGCAGTATTTATATGATCATCTACTATACTACTTACATGGTGTCAGATGGGTAGTAATTAAGTAATATATATTATCATCTCATTCTATTTTTAACTTCTATCATTCTTGAAATTTCCGATGTTAAGTGAACTTGAATGTATATGAAAGTTCAAAAAACCCATACCACTTCTATCTTTTTAGAATTAAAGCATCGAAAACCCTAAATTAAGTTGTGGGCGAATAAAAAAAACTATAAAACCCTAATTTATGCCATGGGTTTCCTAGTACGAAAGGTGATGAAATAATCAAGACCAATGATACAAGTATGACTAATGTTTGAGGCCCCATTGCTCATAGGAATTCGAATATTTGTATTATATTTTGATTAGATTATAGTGTGACATGCATTTTCATTGGAGCAGTGAATTGGTTGTTACTAAATTAACTTTCTTTCACACTTTAAGAGTTGGCCTTCTAATGTGGGATATTGACAGTGAATGTACACTAGGAGAAAAGGACACATTTTAAGTTTAATTTTCAACACATATAATATTGGAAAATAACAAGACAATTATACAACCTGTTCCACTAACAACAATTAAAGAGATAACATGATGGTAAGGATATACTAAACCCAAACATTCTTCAAAATTACCATCAAACTTTTTTTTTAACTCACATGAGTTAATTACTTCTATTCATGGTTTAATAACTCATGTTAGCAATTGTAATGATTTAATAACTCTTGTTAGCACTTGTAATGTTCGCGGAGATTTTATCCAATGTTCAAATACAGTATTTTAAGTTAGAATTTCGAGTATGATGTAAAGGATATAGCTTGATTGATGAGATGATGAGGTTCGAATTTGATATATGCATGTCATCGTTCTTAGGGAGCGAGTATGAAGGTAAGACTTCGGTTGCTAGATAGTCAAGCTACATGAATGATGAAATTAGTGGCTGGGGAATGAGAAGCATGTGGGGTTGGTTCAATACTAGTGGGTGAAACTATTTCAAGATGCCATAAGGATTTAAAGGGTTTTGATATTCTCTAGTGGGGTGTAACTAGGTTGATGGAAACATTAGTTGAAGATGTAGACAATATAGGTAATAGATAGGAAGTTTCTATCTAAGTTTTGTCCTTGTCAAAATCTAATGGATCGACTATGTTCTATCCTAATCCTACCAAGGAAAGTGCACAAGGATCATTTAAAATCGATACTATGGTCATATCGTTTAAAATCGACCGACCAACAACTGTTTAAAATTTATAGGAACATGAGCAAACAAGACATGGCTCTAAAGTGGATTAACTTTCTACACTCTAGACAACTGAAGGTAAATTAAGCACTGTTAGGTTGGACGGTACCGAATAGTGCCCCCTTCACCTTAGCAAAAATCCCACCAATAGCGCCCCCTTCATTTCTTGGGCTTTGTTGAATCCTCATGAGCACAATAACGAGTAGCAACGAGCTGATTAAGTTAGCCCCTTTTTGTTTTGACCAATAAAACTTTTTTCTTTTCCTTTTTCTGTTTTTTCTTTTTTCCTTTTTCATTTAAAATTAAATGGTCATTATTCCATTGCATGAGTGTTATTAAATGAAGCCTCTCCATTCCATACCATATAGGCTTAAATATCTTTATACAATCAAATTAATTCAAAGTTTTACCAATAAATGTGATGTCTGACTATGTGCAAAATTAACACCAGAAACAATCACAATTGAATATAATTGACCAATGATTAAGAACTTTATTGATAATAGAACGATTACAAGAAAGGAATTGAAAGAAAAATGAATACAGAAGATTAACCCTAAATAAAGACTCTGGTCAGCTTTATAAGCCCTAATACTGATCATAATGACCTCTAACAAACTTATTTCAAAGTTGACATAATCAGTCCTTCAAGTTTAGGACTCTTATTACAAACAGACCAAACAATATTATAACACTAATAAAACTTTGAGTATTTGGCAGAAAACCCCCTGAACTTTATCAGATCAATTCTGCCTTTGACTTTTATCTTTGACTTCTTGTTTGACCATTGATTTTGACTCACATTTCAAACAATCTCCACTTTGAGTCAATCAATTCTATCCAGCTTATCAACCATCAAACAAGAATCAAACACCATTCCTTTACTGATTTGATCACCAAAAATAGCTGCATTCTCTTTAGATTCATTTTGGACCATTTTGCCCTTTTCAAGCCTTCTATCAAAACTATGCCTTTTGAATCTACAAAACTCAGGTCTAACCTATGTTGTAGCTTGTTTTCCCAACTTATACAACCTTCCAAAACTTGATATTCATAGCTTGTTTTAACATTTTCAGTGCCTACTCTTTCTGAACAATCAGAATCCACAAAATTTATGACAATATTACCCCTGCCATCAATTTTGTTATTATACACCACTTCTGGCCTAACCATCATCAACCAAGCATCATTACCATATAATGAATCCATCTCATCATTCATTATCTTCCACCACTTGGTGATCACATCATCATAACAAGTCAAAAACTTAACATCAGCCCTCATTGACCTGTCCCTTTCAACACAATCATGTTTTTCACCAAAACCAGCACTGTCTATCTGAATACCTTTCCCTGCACACTCACCAGCCTCCACCTTAATCTGAACAGGCTACAACTTTCCTTGTACGGGCTCCACCTCAGACCAGAATCCATCAAACATAACAACCCTATTATTTTTAACCATTGGCTTCACAACACCTAGTCTCCATATCCTGAACATTTTCATACTATCAAAACATCCCAAGAACACATCACCTCCTGCTCTTGATTCACATTCATCCTAACTAGAATTTTTCCTATGCATCCGAGCCAAACAATTTTCCACACATTTCCAAAACTACCCCTTTTGAAAAAACATCTTCATTAACCAGAAGATTACCACCTCTACAAAGAGCCCAACCCATTGATTTCCCACACATATCACCATGACCCATAATTGATTGAACCACCTTAGAGCCTTTAACATTGTGACACTTTATTATCACACAATTTTCATACAACTCCAAGACATTACTCTCCTATTTACAGAACTTATTCAATCCATGTCCAAATGTGTGACCAATAGACCCTTTTTCATGAGGCACCACATGACCATCAAGAACATATACATTATTCTTTTGTCTAGTTCCTGACATCACCTCCATATATCCTTTCATAATCAAGGCTTTACCATCTTTTAACATCACATGGTAACCCTTTCTTTCAAAATAACCCAATGACATAACACTTATTAAGATCATGGACATACCTCACATCATGAACATTCACCAACATACCCTTGTCCATCTTAAATGTCACATTTCCTATTCCCTGAATCTTACAAGCTCTGCCATCATCAATCTTGACTACACCAAGATCTTCATATTTCAGATCCCTAAAATACCCTTTAACATATGTCATTTCAAATGAAGCTCTTAAATCTATCACCCACTTTTCATCATAGAAATCATCACAAGTCACAACAAGAACATCAGATTCATCATAATCTTCCGATGAACCATCTTGTTGACTGTGATTGCATGCTTTGTTCATCTTTCATTTTCTTAAATTCTGGACAATCCCTCTTCAAATGATTCTCTGAATGACATACAAAACATTTCCTCTTGAACCTTGAATCTCCCCTGAATCTTGAACCCCTTTGATCACCTTTTCCTGGCACCAAAAGTTCTTCTCCACCTTCTTCCTTGGATTCCTTTGAATTCAGGGCTGCAAGAACTTTATCCATGGTGAGTGTTTCTCTTTCATACATCAAGGTATCAACAAAATGTTCATAAGATTCAGGCAATGATGTAAAGAAGGTTATTGCCTGATCTTCTTCATCAATTTCAACTTCAACATTTCCAGGATTCAACACCAACTTATTGAACTTATCTGTATGATCTTCCATCATCTTCCCATAACCCATTTGAAAGGTATACAACCTCTTCTTCGAGTACATCCTATTAGCCAATGACTTAGTCATGTACAATGACTCAAGTTTGGCCCATATACCTGCTGCACTTGTTTCTTTGGACACTTCCCTGAGAATACGATCATCAAGACTCAAAATTATTGTACTATGAGCCTTTTCTAACATATCTTTCTTCTCATTCCCTATCAATCCAGCAGGCATGTTGGCTTCTCCAAACAGAGCATCACTCGTGCCCTGATGAACCAACAATGGTCTCATCTTGACCCTCCAAATACTTAAGTCGTTCTTCCCATCAAATTTCTCTAATTCGAACTTGGTAGTCACCATTGAATCGATTGATTGTTCTGAATCGAGCACAACCTTGTTTTGATACCAATTGTTGTAAAATTAACACCAGAAACAATCACAATCACTACAACAAAAAGGGCTTTTAAGGACCTTTTGTGTGGGACGCTTGTAAAATGGGGTCCTAAAAAACTATTTAATAGGACGAATGAACTTTTGGGGTCCTTTTATAATATACGCTACTAAACCAGTGTCCTAAAAAGTTATTTAATAGGATGGATGATTCTTTGGGGTCCTATTATCATATAACTTAATAAGACCCTTAAAATGTAGATCCTAATAAAGTAATTTATAAGACATTTAGTTGTGGGTGTCCTATTATGTGGTAATGTAATAGGACACTTGATCACTGGGGGTCCTATTATAACATAACTTAATACGACACTTTGTAGTTAAGTCATAAATGTTTGATGTTATAGGACCGTTTCTAGTAGAAGTCATATAAGAACATAACTTAATAGGACACTTGACACATGGGTCTTATAACTTTAACCTTTATAGGACGCTTAATCATTGTGATGTTATTATAATACACCATAATAGGACACATGATATTTGAGTTATAAAACATCAGTTTTATAGGACGCCTATTTGCTAGAGTTTTATTATAGTATAACTTAATAGGACACTTACCCCTTGGGTCTTATAACTTTAACCCTTATATAGGACACTTAATCATAGTGGTGGTGGTCAGTGGTGGCGGTGATGGTGGTGGACGATGGTGATGGTAGACAGTGGGTGATGGTGGTGGTGGTGGTGGTGGTGGTGGTGTCAGACGATGGTGATGATAGACGGCATGTGGTGATGGACAGTGGTGGTGAACGGTGGTAGTAGTGGTGAACGGTGGTGGTGGTGGTGGTGGGTGACGGTGGTGGTAGGTGGTGACTGGTGGTGGTGGGTGTTGGTGGTGGTGGGTGTGGTGGTAGACTGTGAGTAGTGGAAGACAATGGTGGTGGTGGTGGTGGTGTTGGTGTTGGGTGGTGGTGGTGTTGGACGATGGTGAAATTTTGCCAAAAAAGCGTCTGAGGCGCGCGCCTTGCGCTTAGGCACGCCTCAGGCTTGCTTTTTAAAACCCAGCTACCGGCACAGTAACACCGCCACTACCGATTCTGGTAGTGGTCCCGCCGCCACTAGAATTAAGGGGGGCGGGGCTGCCTTCAAAACTGTGTTTCAGTGAAGTGAATCATTGAAGTTGTGTGGCAGTAAAAGATTGGTGTAAATCAGTGAGGTGAAAACTTTTTTAGTAGAACAAATCAAAGTATCATAATTTTAAAAAAATGTACGACAACAATATGTAAAGTCACTCCCAATATTTTTTATCATTTGATTTTTTTAAAAACTAAAAAGTCTCTCTCAATTCAGCACTTTAATTCCCGCTCTGGTGCTCCTCCCAAAACTTTGAATCCCAACACCCAATTACTTCCCTCCTCTATCCCTAGACCGCTAACTTTTCCCAACCCAATTAACCACCAGCGTTTGCTCTCCCCTAAATTAATCCTCGCTAAATCAATCTATCGATTAGTAGCTCTGGTGGAAATCTTCCTCTTAGCACTTTAATCATCCTCAAAAGTACATGTCCGTTCAATCTTTCAGCCGATTTTGGTTTTTATTTATTTCTGATTTGCTTCTAAAAGTTTCTACTGTAAGTTGCCTAATTTTGTGTGATTTTCTTTATATTTGGATTTTTCAAAAATGTTATTCTTATTTGAAAAAATACTCTGTTTCTTATTATGTAATTTGTCATTCCTTTTGATTATCCAATAGTTTTGTGTACATGTGTGATCATTCAGTTTCACATTTTTGCAAGGGTTTCACAAATATTCAACAATTTTCTAAATCTCACGAAGGTGTATTGGTCAGTGCTGTTGTTCTATACATGACTGTTGTATTATGTATTCTATTTTTGTGTGTTTCTTAAATCCTAATCGTTAATTGTTTCTGATTTGAGGTTATGGTTTATTTGATTTTAATGGTTTTTTATGACTTTTTAAATTGTCTCTGAGACGTTTGGTGCTTCAGATTATTCTCAGGTGTGTGTTAATGGGTATGTTTGTTGTAAGCACTTTAGTCAATTTGTTGTTTCACGAAGTTTTTTTCTTTGTATTTCCACTTCATATTGTGCATTTTTTTTATCTCCAAACTTTTTAATTGTAAGTTATGTAAAACTTAATGTTCTTTAATGATAAATTATGTGAATTTGGGGTACTGATTTGTCCCCTTTACTTTGTTTTCCTTATTTTTGTTAGTGTGGGCAGCATTCATTCAAGCTAATTTCTTTGGTTTTTTTCTAGCAGGTGAAGGGATGAATGTGTGCCTCTTTTATGAGCTTTTGTTTTTCTATGCTAATGTGTAAAGGTATTCTTATTTTGCTATTTTATGTCTTCTGCATAGGTTCATAACAAACTATTAAAGTTTAAATTCACTCTTGGTTTGTAGGTGGGATTTTATATATGTTAGAAACCACCTGGTCTATGTAAACCCGCGTACATCACATACTTGGTTATATGCCTACATGTAGAAGAGAATGGTAAGCATCATAAAATGTCATATTCTTCAAATCAATCATGTAAAGCTAAATGTTCAAGTTTCATTGCTCTTTTTGGTATACTGATATTATGATTTTGTAGTTTATAGTCTGCAGCTGGTTTATTACCATTATGGGTGACATGTTCAAGTAAACCTTAAACAAATGTGAGTCGATCTTCTTTGAGTACCAGTCTTTGTTTTGATAAGTCATTCTTAGCCGTCCAATATATATGGTAAAAAAAGGGGTTTATGGTAAAGTAAATTTTCAATTTTGTTTTAACAATTTGATATAGGTTTTTTTTTTTTTCAATCACCGAGTCGTCATATACTAGATTCTCGCTTAATTGGACAAATTTAATGTTAGGTTAGTCTTATTAGTACATGTCTAAAACTGAATTTTCTTAATGAACTAAACAAATAATAATACTAATAATGTTCTTTTTGGTTTTAAATTGTTTTGTTATCTATCCGTTCCATTCACTAATATTTGTTTTGGTTCTAAAATGTTTGATTATCTATATATTCTGTTTGGTTTAATTTGTTTTCTAAATGATTATACAGAAACTGAATCAATATACCTTGATTTGATAAAGTATCAACACTGATCGTTGGTCCACCATGTTTTCGGTTTATTCCATTGATTTTTTCATTTGATTATATAATTCCATGAAAATGCTCTCTTTATTTAATTTTTTTTGCTCATCCATAACTTTAAAAAATGTATTGTTCTTACCAGATTTTTCTTGCTTTACGCAAAATGTAGGACAAGGGATAACTCACCAAGATTACTATAAACTTATTTTGTAGTTAAAATTTGCATCGTTGGTATTTATTGTTTAACATGTATGTTGAAGAATTCACTGTTGTATCCATAATCGGCATCACCTCCCCCGAAATGTTTTGGATGTTTTAGTGTCGACACTCGACATCGCACTGCTTGACGATGTAATTTATTTGGTGTTTTATGCCGGTCATTTTTGCTACCAACTGCATTTGATTGCTGTTTGGATGTGCAAGTATGTATTGGCATATAGCTTAAGAACATTTAAAAGCATCTTACTTGACCCATTTACCTTTACACTATTAAGCCGAATTAGATCTGAACTTGATGGGTCTGTGTCTATTTTACAGGGCTTGAATAGGAGAATTTTAAATGGAGAATGTAATTAGTGGAATTGAATATGATGAGTATCATTTTCGATGCTGTTGAGGAGATCGTTGGGAAGACGAGAAAGAAGTTGTGGCCGGTGCTGCAACATTATTTTGGTCGCGCGCCTTTTGTTTTCCTTCGGGACTGGAGTTTTACATATATTTTTTCCATTTTGGCAGTTGGAATGAAAGTCTTCAAGGATTAGCCGATTAGAAGGCATGACTTAGTGTACTACAATTGATGTAAGGTATGGTTAAACTGACGATGCTTGGTACAATTGCCTGTGTTCTTTTCCTAAGTTTTAGTTAGAATGTGATGGACAGAAAACAAGGATGACGGCAAAATAGTATCATTTGTAAATGATATGGTCACTACTGCAGAGAAAGATGTCGACACTGCTGATAGTTGAGACTTGAGATGTGGGTTCCCAAAGCAGAGATAACAGAGGCCCTGCTGCAGAAGGGTGAATCTGTTGACACTATGGTTGAGGATACAGCTATTTCCAAGACTCCTGAATGTATTGAAGAGAAAAGTATGCACCCCCAGTGAAGTGGTTGGCGTCGGTTTTACCCATGGGGTGTCCGTTTTTTTTCCATCATCAAGTCGTTCAACATGTCGTAGAGAAAACATCCAATTGAAGTCTAAATGTGAAGAACTTACTAGTACTGTGGCTCGGTTACAAGCCCAAGTATCGGAGATTAAAGGGAGTACGGATGGTCCTAGTGTTCCACCTCTTACATCACCACATTTTCCCATTGCAACCAATGGACCTCCACGTTTACGGGTATTTTTCTATATAAATCTTTATTTTTTTTTTTGTGAAACGTTACTTGTACTATTGTGACTAGAGTTTGATATGTTTGTTGAAAACTAAAATCTAGGTCGGAGATGAAGTTGTCCTCAAAAGCATTCTAAACTCTGCCGATATTGTAGCAAGAGGATGGGTGAAGAGCTTGGACCCAAATGAGCTAGTTGGTGGTACAGAGATTGGACAAGAATGGTGTGAGGTAAACGTTCAAGTAGCAATAAAAATAGATGAAAAGTTGGTGAGACCATATGGGTTATTTTCCACAATTCAAGATTGTATTGGTGCCTCCATTGCATGGCCTTGTCCTTTCATCTCGGTATGTAATTATTAATTTTGTGATACGAATAATTTTAATAATCTGGAACTTAATGCTTATACACGGATGGTTTATTTGTAGGTAGTCCGTGAGGATTGAGGACACATGATGACTCAGGATTCTATGCTGCTTATCTCTTTCGTTGCTTTTAGTTTCTTTGTTAAATGTTACAAAACTTTATGTTGGATGATGCTATAACTTATTCATGTTTAGTGTTTTTGCTATGAATATGTTTATTTGAAATATAATAAAGTTTTATTTCTTTCGTTAGTTGATGTTATATACAGTATATCATAAAATTGTGTGTGTATATGTTTAAAAAACCGTTGTATCATGACTTGTTAGGACTTTCAAATTTGGTCCTATTAAAGTGTACGAATATGCTTTTCTTAGGACGTTATATTGTTTGTTCATTGACATCTTATGCGACCATAAAACTGGTTTCATAATCTTATTTGAGATATTAGGACCCTTTTTTTGGTACTAATGCTTCTATAATGTTACATCATAAGGGTCCTATAACTTAATTTTTTAGGACTCTTGTATGTGTATTAAAAGATTAAAACTAGGTAAGCACATGTTAAAACCTTGTAAAAGTGTCCTAATATGTTTTATTAGGAGTTTTTTTTGGGACATATTATGCGACCATAAAATTGGTTTCATAATCTCATTTGAGATATTAGGACGCTTTTTAAGTTTCGTAACTTATTACGACCCCCTTACATGAAACGCTTTTACCGTTGGTCTTATTAAATAAAAGGTCCTATAAAATAACATTTTAGGACACTTTTGTGCGTACTAAAAACCCATTTTTGTTGTAGTGAATCAAATACAATTGACTAATGATTAAGAACTTTATTGATAATAGAACGATTACAAGAAAGGAATTGAAAGAAAAATGAATATAGAAGGTTAACCCTAAATGAAGACTCTGATCAGCTTTATAAGCCCTAATACTTATTACAAACATACCATACAATATTATAACACTAATAAAACTTTGAGTATTTGGCAGAAAACCCCCCTGAACTTTATGAGATCAATTCTGCCTTTGACTTTTATCTTTAAATTCTTGTTTGACCATTGCTTTTGACTCACATTTCCAACAGACTACATGATTGACCTTAGTGGTAATAACATCTTGTTTTTGTCCCCACTTGTGTGAGTCATACAACCTTTTATCCAACACTTTGACTCACCTCTTGCAAATTTAAAAAACACAAATTACATGCGTTACATCCTTAAGTGATTGTACATATTCATATCCACATGTCAATAACACTTAGCAAGAGAAGAAAAAAGCTCACAATTCACACATAGACTTGTAAATTTGGTGATCACGTCCAATTTATGTAAACGGGAAGGCTAGAACCATAATCAAAGAATAGTTAGTGGCGAGGGGTACCAAATTTAGTAAGAATTAAAAAAAAAAATAGTTATGGCTTGTTAGAGAGAACTTGATAGTGAGAAAAAACTCTTGTCCAAGTATCAAGGAGTGGATTTAACCTTTGTCTAAACCATTATTCATCGTTGTGTTATTGTGTTGACATCTTTCTATCTCTTATCTACTTATTTTATTAACAAATATTCATTTGAGTTGTTATAAATAAACAAAGTTCTATATATAATAAAAAACTCACTCACCCCATCTTGGTTCTTTTAATTATCATTGTTTACCCGCACAAAAAGTCTCCCCTATGCAGATCGTTCAAAAGAAATGAATGATAACACTTTCAAATATATTTAGATATACAAAGTTTTACGACATAAATTAAGTTAAGTTGAATAAGTTAACAAAAAAGTAGGCCAATATAGAGAATGACACGGTTTAGGAAATCTTGTGTAGCCAACTTGAGATATAGGAACACTTTCAAGTTTCAACTATATTTTAATATTAAGATATCATTTGGACAACTTTAGTTATGATATGGTTGCAATGTTGATAGATCATATGTTGCATGAAGTGATTTTCACTCTCAAATATCCAAGATTGTTGAGCTGTACAACTGGCGTTCTTAAACTGCGATGTTTGCTATTCAGCTAAAATTTAAAGTGGAATGTGGTAGACCACACTATCTTTTGGGCCAACACTGGAATCGGATAGGTGTGCGCATGTAAACACATAAGTAATTAATATATTCTAATGAGTGAATTACAGAAATCGTCTTTTATGTTTGTATCAAATTGCAAATCATGCCCTTTAGAAAGAAAAATTGCAGAAACCGTACTTTATGTTTGAAAATCGTTGCACGTTATGTCCTTTATCACAAACCCAGTTTATTTTTATGGTTAAATCTGACCCAGTTGACTTCATGTGAGGGCAAAATCGTCTTTTTACCTATTTATCTTAAAAATAATACAAATAACAAAAAAAATTTAAAAATTTAAAAAATTATATCAAAACCCCCATTATCCCCCCCCCCCCCCAAAAAAAAAAAAAAAAAAAAACCCACAAAGAAAACCCACCGTCTCTATCTCTGTTTAACTCTTTCCCCATCTCTTTCTCTCACACACACCCACCGCCACCACCTGCCACCATCACCCACAGCACCACTCCTAACCGCCACCAGTAGCCACCACCCCATCTACTGGTCTAAACCCCACCACTTTTTTCCTAAGAACAGACCACACAAACACAAACATGTGTGTGTATGACCGGAGAAGGTGACCAGACTGTCACTGGTCCGGTGACCGGTGCCTTTACCTTCTCTGACAAACCAACAACTCCTGTCCATCCCCTTCACACCAAATGACCATCAGCCTCGACCATCACCGTCCTCCTTCTACAAAAATCGTCGCCGTCGTGACACCTCTCCGGCTCCCCCTGTTCATACCAGATGTCCCCTTCCTATCAATAGTATAACTGCCGTCGCCTAAACCCACACAAATACCTCCTGTGTGTGTTCAACCAAGATAGTGAGAGAGAGAGAGAGAGAGAGAGAGAGAGAGAGAGAGTAAGACACAGTGAGAGTAGAGAAAGAGATTGAGAAATAGAAATACAGACAGACCGAAAGTCCAGTTGGGGTTCCAAGGAAGAAGAGGAAGGTTGGATTTGGTGGCAGATAGGTTGTGGTGGTTGATTTAGGTTAGGGTTTCATAGTGGTTGTTGCAGGTGCTGGAATTGATGATTGGGGTTTATAAGAGAAGAACCCTAATTGGGTTTTGATGATTTGGGGAAGAAATGTGGTGGATGTGGGTTTTAATCAGGTGGGTAGTGAAAAGACTAAAATGCCCTCACGTGTAGTTCATGTGATCAAAGTTAACTCCAAAAATAAACTGGGTTTGGGGTAAAGGACATAACGTGCAACGATTTTCAAACATAAAGTACGGTTTCTGCAATTTTTCTTTCTAAAGGGCATGATTTGCAATTCGATACAAACATAAAGGATGATTTCTGTAATTCACTCTATTCTAATTAAAAAATGATGTTTACATAAGAACTATTATATCTATTAGAGAAAACGGAGAGAGAGGGAGGGCCAATAGGAAAGAAGGAGGGGGAATAAAATTGGCAGTTAGGTTAATACCATATAAAACTCAATCGCTCAATTTTATTCAATACAAAGATGTACAATATATAGATCTAAGAAAGACGAATACATGGATATTAAATATTACATATTCTATTACAATAACTACACATAAATGGTGGACATGATTACGCAAATCATTTTCATGATTTACGTATTGCTATTAACCATCTCCAACGCTCTACATAGAGAACTTTGCAATTGTAATTATAAGAGTTAATTACCAAAACCGTCCATGTGGTTTGGGCCAATATGCCAGTCCAGCCCAAAACTTCAAAAATTGCTTGAACATTTCCTGACTTTTGACGAAATAGGCTAAAATAGACCAATTACTTAACGGGGTTACCTCAACCTCGTTAAGTCAGGGGCAAAATTGTTCATCTGTGTTAAAAGTTAGTTAATTGCCAAAACCGTCCCTGTTCTCCTCTTTATATATTAATACAAATGAATCTATTTTTTAATAAAGGGATTAGGGTGGTCGTTATGCATTCAGATGCCCTTTGGAAGAATTTCAACATTTGACATGTTTCATTTTTAGTTAAATCCTTCAGCTTAATCCATTTGACCGGTTAGACATGAAGTATAAACCAAAGGCAACCCTTTACAAGTGAAGCTTTGAAGAAGAAGAAAGTAAATGAATCAATACCATATGCCCCAGTGTCTTCACTGCTCAACCAAATCTCTTTGACTCCATCATCTACAACACTTTTGACACGTCCCACCTACGGTTTTGAGAATTATTTTACAACTTTCATCAGTTTAGAGGGTGACTGGGTTTACATTTGGAAACTGATTCTCAGGTTGTTTTTCTATCTGAATAAACAAACATTGTTTTTTTGTTATATAAGGCCTTTGGGTGTGGTACCGCAAGAGGGGCGGCATGATGGAGCTTGCCCATGCCGGCCCGGGAAACACCGGCCCCCTAGGGGCAGCAAAATTCTGACGTTTGTGTCGGGCCCTTTTTGTGACCGTTGGGAGTTTTTTGTGATCGTTGGGAGCCTTTTTTTGACCGTTACTTTTAAAAAAACTGTAAAAATATACTATAAATATCAAAGGCCTCACCACTTTTTTAACCACTACATTCTCTCCAATATTTATAAACTTCCATTATTTTATAAACTCTTAAAATATTTGCTACCATGGATCCCTACCAAAACAACCCAAACCCAAACCCGAATCAAACCCCACAACGTAATCAAAACAACCCGAATCCAAACCCGTTCGGTATGCCAATGGATCCATCTTTGGCGACATTTTCGGGGTTCCAACAAAGTCCCAACCCTTTCACGCAATATTCTCAAATGCACCAAACCCCCACCACTTTTAACCAATTTAGCCAAATGCAAATGCACCATAACCCTCAATCTTTCACCCAACTTTTGCAAACTCCGCATGGGAGGCGGGTCGACCGGTCATTGTCAAATAGATATAAACGACGACCCAAAGTTTGAGGATGATACCGTTCTAGAGGACCCACGACCCATTGGGAGGAACAAAGCTAAAAAACAAGCGGCTGAAAAAAAACAAGCCGCGTCAGAGAGTGGGAGCGGGTCAAAGCTGGACGGTTTGGTCGCCGAATTGGCATCCTTCAAAAATACCTTTAGTCAAACTCAAGCAGAGAAAGTTAAATTGAAGGAACGCGAAGTCGAAGAAAAGCTTCGCTTAAAGCAAAAGATGGTGGAGGAAAGCGTTCGCCAAAAGAATGAAGATAGGCAACTAGAAGAATGACGAATAATGACAGCAAACATCAACGACTATCCCGAAAAAGACCGTCACGTGTTGCTCAAGATGAAGGAGAACATTGCAAAAAAAATATAATTCCTAGTTTTTTTTTTAAATTTTCGTACTGTTTTTTATTTTTATTTAAATGTTGGGTTTTTTTAGTGTATGTTTTTTTTATTATTATTAACGGAATTTAAACTTTTTAAAATTAATATTGTAATATTATTTAATTATTAAAAAACAAAAAAAAAGAAAAAGAATTAAATGATGATGGGCCTCCTCCACACCCTAGTACCATCATCCTCATAATGCTCCTACCCCACGCTGACATGGCAGCTAAGGTGGAGGACCATCACGGATGATGAGCCTCCTTCACACCCAAAGGCCTAATATTCAAGAGCCAAACTGATATGCGTAGTTTCATACCAGCTTCCAGCTACAAAGAACTGATTATCTGAGAGTAATATTACCTAATTACCCTTCTTTTAATGTTAGAGAAAATTACGCAATTAGTCCCTGTGGTTTGCCTTTAGTTTCACCTTTAGGTATTAAGGTTTAAAAGTTTCAAGTTAAGGTGTTATGTTTAGTTTTTATAACATAATAGGGTATTAGCACTAACGAAGGTTAATATTTAACTGAGTTTACCCTCATTTGACAAATGATAAACCACAAGGACCAAATGTGAAATTTATGTAATCTAAAATAAAATATGGATGTTTGTAATGGGGGTCGAACCCGGGTTGATGGCCGAGTCGATCCTAAAACCAAATGGATCAACCAACTGAGCCACTTGTTCATTTGGTTTATTATTGAAACGTTTTTTTTTATAAAGCACTTGTTTGTTCAATCACACTTATAATGTGTGACCTTAATTATGATGTGGTGTAAGATTAAATCTTAACAATTTCTACAGGTAAGGAAGAACAACTTTGTTGAAATTTTGTGTTGCCATTACACAAAAGTGTCTCTTAATGTTAATTGAAAAACTTGTACTTCCTTGTTTAATCAGATTATGTTAAAACGCAGCTGAAGACATCATATTAGTATAGTTTCAAACAACAAAAGCGAATCAAAGCAACATCTCCTACAACCCCTTTCGATTACTTAATATTATGTAATAAGTTATTACTAATCTATCTATATCTATACTACATTATAAAAGGGGGAGATATGGGCAAATATGTCTAAAATGGCAAAGTTAAGATGACATGTGAAAAGGCACAAGTATAAATCACTAAATTTTATCCACTTTCTTCCATTTATACCCCTACTCACAAACTCCAAAGCCAAATATTCTCTTTGAATGAACGTTGCAAACAATTGTCTGCCAAGGAACGAGGTGAAGTAAAGAACAAATCGAACCACTTACATAGTTTGTGTTGCAATGTCTTATTCTTGGTTTAGTATTCGGAAACCTTTAAACTTACAAATGCATCGTGTTCCTGCCGTGAAGCGCGACACCCTATTAGATGGCAAACAAAAAATAAAGACAATGTCGTGGGTGTGTCATGTGGCATTATATTGTTGGTTCAAAAATGAAATTAAAGAAATACATGAATAGAGATGAGTGGGCAAAAGTGTAACTACTTTTTATATAACCAAAAGTTACGTAGATAATGGTGCAAAAACAATACAAATTTGCCCCCAGCTTACAAGAACGTCCCGCAACAACGCGCGGGTTTCCCACTATAACTATAAAAGATGCACACCCAAGGCTCCAAGCAAGGATTAAAGTTAGTCCAGAGAAATACTTACAAGGCTATCAACAATATAGCTTCCAAGATGACCTCAAACATGCTTAGTCTTACAGTAAGTGCAAGCCCCCAAACAACCAACATTTATTGGAATAATTTCAACAAAGTTGTTCTTCCTTACCTGTAGAAATTGTTAAGATTTAATCTTACACCACATCATAATTAAGGTCACACATTATAAGTGTGATTGAACAAACAAGTGTCGTTATGTTCTTTCCATATGTGAAACTTGCAACAAAAAAATTGGGGGTGTTTCGATTTGCATTTTGGAAATCATTATCTGTTTTATTAAAATTGTTATGATTTAATCTTACACCACATCCTAATTAAAGATCTAGAGAACATGGATGGTTTTGGCTATTAATTAAGTTTTAACACAAATGGACAATTTTGTCCCTGACTTAACGAGGTTGAGTTAACTCCGTTAAGTAATTAGACTGTTTTGGCTTATTTAGTCAAAAGTCAGGAACTGTTCAAGCAATTTTTAAAGTTTTGGGCTAGTCTGGCATATTGGTGCATACCATAGGGACGGTTTTGGTAGTTAACTCTAATTATAATTTTAATGTTTATGGAGAAGTTAACAAATTTCCCAATAAAGTATTTTGAATTTAAAACTCCAATATGAGGGAAATGACAGAGGGTTGATTGATGAGGTTAGAATTTGAGAAGAAGAGCAATAATTATCATTCTTGGACCACATATAGCGGCAATGGATTTGGGCGTTATTTGGGCATTTCACGCCCCAATTCACAATCAAACACCCCCCCCCCCCCCACATGTGGTTTTTGGGCGTTTTTCCTACAGGCGTGAAGTATTTCAGGCTCTAAACCAAAATCAAACAACCAATCAAATGTCTCCATCTCTCTCCCAACTAATCAAATATTATTTGTTTTAAATTTAAAAAAAAATGAGTAATGACTGGAATGGGTATTGTGTGGCTTGAAACCACTACACCCTTTTTAATTTCAAGCTCTATGTGGGATCCACATGCCGCATGTCACACAATACCCCATGATAGAGCTTGAATTTTTACTACCACTACACATGGTCTTACAGTGTGAGTATCTTGGTGATTAGAACTCGATGGATGCTTAAGAAACATGAATTGTAAGATTAGTGGTCTGGGAGGATGAGAAGCTAGCATGTAGGGTTGGTTCAATACTAGTGGAAGGAACTACAGTAAGAATGTAAGATGTTAAAGGTATCCACCACCAATATAAATTAAAGGTTTCTATTATTAAAGTTGACAAGCATTGATTTGAACTAATTAAGAAAAGGATAGCAATCTAAATTAAATTGTTTCTTTCGTTTTCCTAGTCTAGTTGCAACATGATGCTTGAGTTCCAAGTTAGAGTAGTATAAATACTGTTTAGTCTTCATTTATTTCTTGTAATAGTTATTCAAAATTAATTCAAGTATTATTCGATTATCGCTTCTGCTCGAAGTTTAACACATAATGCTCTAAGGCTGGGACTGGGTTGATGGAAACATAAGTAGAAGACGTACAAAAGATAGATAATGCTTACGTAGACTTTATTTGAGTTTGGTCCTTGTCATGTGGATTGAGATTGAGTGCGGATGTTTTATCCTAATTCTTCTACAAACTGGAAGACTACAGTCGATACTAAAATCATACTGTGTATCGACTATTCAATGACCATTCAAAATTTAAAACAACATTACCAAATATGATCATGGCGTTACCGTATATTTGTTGTCCACACTCTGGAAAGAAAAAAAAAATCAAGTTTTTAGCTAAAGTGACGACCTAAAATTAACAAACTCAAAATATAAAGATATGTTGAAGCAAAACAAGGTAAAATATTAAATCTTAAATATCTTTACAAAATATGAACTAATTTAAACTTTTTTTTGAAATTAATGCAGTGTCTAACTATAATAACAAAATGATCGAACTTAGTGGTAATAACAATTTTTTTAATCTCTTATCTTAGCTCATTCATATAGTTTTTCTTCAAGCACTTTGATTGATCTATTGCATACCTAAAAACACAAAATAAATGCATACCTTGCTTAAGTTCTTGGATATATAGTATGTCCGATGTAATTAAAAGTCGAGGTCAACGTAACCCGACCCGGTACGATCCGAAGAGTTACACGTTGGTACACGAATCAGATAAGTTCATGTGTTGGTGGATTATTATTTCTGAAATAATAATAGTTTTGAACTCGAGGGACTAAATAGTAATAAGTTTATGTGTTGGTGGATTATTATTTCTGAAATAATAATAGTTTTGAACTCGAGATACTAAATAGTAAAGTTTACACTTTGACTAGTCAAATGGTCAAGTGTATGACTTTGACTAATTAAGTGGTCAAGTCTTTGACTAGTCAAATGGTCAAGTGAATGAGTTTGACTAATTAAGTGGTCAAGTGCCTTTTATCTATATAAATAGGTGTGATAGATCAAACTCTAATCACACATGTTTTTAAAAAGATAAAACAACATAACCCTTGCCTCCTCTTCAAGATTTGCGGCCACCCTTAGGAGCCACCGCCCCTTTGTCCGCCGCAAACCACCATCATCGCTGCCTCCGTCTTGCAAAGTGTTGCTTTCGGTTGGCCAGTGCTCGGGTGTGAACTTCCTACTAGCGAGGATTCGTTGTAACCCGCGTGTTACAATCCGGTGTAGTCGTCAAAGGTTGATTACTAAACCCCCTATGGTTGTTCATTATTTATTTGTTTATACGCGTTTAACCGAGATCCTGATTGGAAATATTTTGTTAATTGGATTAATAAAATTAAACCTATATTTTATATATATAAATCGGCTCATATTATATATTGTATATAATCGATTTTATTAATAAACAAAACTGCTTCCGCTGTGTATTTGATACCATGATTCCCAACAGTGGTATCAGAGCCACGGTTACGCGCGTATAGATGGTAAAGTTATAATTTTGATCTATGTTTTATTTGTCATGGCAACGGTTTTATTAAAACAAGTTTTATAAAAACCGAAAAGCATATTTAATAAAAGGAGTTTTATTAATATTAAAACAAGTCCATTCGCGATAATACGACCAACATAGTTTAAATAGGGTATTTAAAACTATACCTTGTCGAGTGTTGAAAGGAGTTTCAATTATCACGAACAATATAAAATTGGATTTTATAAACTATTGTGTGACTCACATCATGCTAACGAGTCATTCAAAATATTTATGGTAAATATTAAAATTAAATCCCAATTTTAAATTGATGTTTTATGCCACCCTTAACGAGTTAACACTTCGTTTTAAATCGAACCCAAATGTTAGTGCTGACCTTGCATCTGGGCGTTGATCATGAGTGGAGGTAATCATCGCGTTTCCTGTGTAACATAGGCCGGTGTTACAGTTAACAGTAAAGGACCAAACATCGCTTGTTTGACAAGTGGGCATAGTTGGGGTTAAACATACATCGCTCTTAGCGATAACCCCAAATGGAGAGTTGTGTAGTGGACACAATTAACAATCGTTGTTTACCTACCTAATCGTACCAGTGGACAGTGCTAAGCCAATTCACTGTGTATTGATGAATCGGGGTCTCATCCTAATTAATTTTGCTTTTGGGTCATAAGATAAATTAGGATATTTGAAACATAAAATACTAATAAATTAGAACTTTGTAGATGTCAACTGAAAACAATTATGCCTCCTAATTCTCTCTCAAGTCCATCTTAGAGAAGGACAAACTTAACTACTCCAACTTCATGGACTGGCACCGCAACTTGAAAATTGTTCTCAAGGCGGAGAACAAGTTGTATGTTCTAGAAACGCCAGTTAGCACTCGTGTGCTAAAAATGAAGACATATGTTGATCACTTGGCTCGTCTGGAATTCCCCTTGAGCGATGAGTTAGCTGGGGATATTATCCTAAACTCATTGCCCAAGTCATATGACCAGTTCATTATGAACTACAATATGAACGGGATGGAAAAGACACTTGCAGAACTGCATCAGATGCTCAAAACTGCTGAGGTGAACATATCTAGCAAGACTGCACCAGTGCTAGTGATCAAGGGGGGTCAAGTTAAGAAACCTAACACCAAGAAAATGGGCAATCACGGCAAAGGGAAGGGCAAAGGCAAATCTGTTGCCAATAAGAAACCTCGGAAAGATGCCAAGTATTTTCATTGTGATGAAACTGGGCACTGGAAGAGGAACTGTGCTAAGTATTTAGCTGAGCTGAAGCAAGCTAAGGCTTCAGGAGGAGAGTCCTCAAGTATATATGTTATTGAAATCTTTGCTTTTCCTAGCAAAACATGGGTGTTTGACACAGGATGTGGTTTCCACATTTGTAATGTTTTGCAAGGACTAAGAAAGATTAGAAAGCTGAAACAAGGCGACTTGGAGGTCCATGTTGGCAATGGACAAAGAGTTGTTGTGAAGGCTTTAGGAGAATGTATTCTCTTACTTCCTTCCGGTTTAGAACTTGTTTTGAACAAAGTTTATTACATTCCTAGTGTGACTAGAAATATTGTTTCAGTTTCGGCTTTGCGTGGACAAGGTTTTAATTATCGTTTCAATGGCGAATTTATTTCTGCTTATTTTAACGATGTATTTTACTTTGATGCAAAACCTAACAATGGGATCTATGAGATAGAAATCCAAAACGATAACATATTATGCAATATCTCCCATAAACGTAATAAATTGGACTTTAATGATACGTATATGTGGCATTGTAGACTTGGTCACATAAGTGAGAATCGTGTTAAACAACTCAAAACCGCAGGAATCCTGGATTCCAAAGGTTCGGAGTCGTTTGGAAAATGCGAATCATGCTTAAGTGAAAAGTTAACAAAAGCACCTTTTTCAAATGTTGGAGAAAGAGCCAATGATCTGTTAGGACTTGTACATATAGATGTATGTGGTCCATTCAGAAAAATGTCAAGACATGGAGATAGATACTTTGTTACATTTACTGATGATTTCAGTAGATATGGTTGTGTTTATCTTATGAAGCATAAACATGAAACTCTTGAAAAGTTCAAGGAGTACCAAAACGAAGTAGAAAATCAGCTAAATAGAACTATTAAAATGCTTCGATCAGATCGAGGTGGTGAATATCTTAGTCAGGAATTCATCGACCATCTAAAGGATTGTGGAATAGTTTCACAACTCACTCCACCTGGAACACCGCAACATAATGGTGTGTCTGAGCGGAGAAATCGAACTCTATTAGATATGATTCGATCAATGATGTGTCGAACAAACCTTCCAAAATCCTTTTGGAGTTATGCTTTGGAAACTGCCGCAAGACTTGTGAATATAGCTCCAACGAAAAAGGTTAATAAAACGCCCTATGAGATATGGCATGGAAAGAAACCTCATGTATCCTACCTTAAAGTCTGGGGATGTAATGCTTATGTCACTCTAGAATCTTCGGATAAACTAGATCCCAGAGGCGAAAAAGTGGTTTTCGTTGGATACGGTAAAAAGATCGGTTACCTGTTCTACCACCCTACTGAAAATAAGATTTTCACCAAACGAAGAGGCACTTTCTTAGAGGAAGAGCTTCTGGCGCGAGGGATTGGAGATAACCATGTGGATCTTGAAGAAATTCGAGAATCACAAGTGACTGAACCAGCTGTTCAGACAGAACCAGATGTAACTGATCCAGTTGTTGAAGTTGAGCCTGAGAGGACTCAAGAAACAACAGAAACACCAAGTGTTCGGAAAGGTATTAGGGATCGTCATTCACCGGTAAGGTATGATGATATCATCATGATTGATGAAGCTGAGCCTACTACTTACAAAGCTGCAATCTTGGATTCAGAATCCAAGAAATGGCAAGAAGCCATGAATGCAGAGATGCAATCCATGTATGATAACCAAGTCTGGGATTTGGTTGATCTTCCTACCGAATGTTGGACTGTGGGAAACAAATGGATCTTCAAGAAGAAGACTGACATGGATGGGAATGTGCAAACCTACAAAGCAAGGCTTGTAGCGAAAGGTTTTACTCAAACTCAAGGAATTGATTATGAGGAAACTTTCTCGCCAGTAGCCATGCTTAAGTCTATTAGAATTCTACTTGCCATTGCTGCATATTATGACTATGAGACATGGCAGATGGATGTCAAAACCGCGTTCCTTAATGGACACTTACCGGAAGATGTCTATATGGTTCAACCTGAAGGTTTTGTCGATCCAAAGAATCCTAATAAGGTGTGCAAGCTGAATAAATCCATCTATGGATTAAAGCAAGCATCTCGCAGCTGGAATCTCCGTTTTGATCAGAAAATCAAAGAGTTTGGTTTTATCAAGAACGAAGATGAACCGTGTGTTTACAAGAAATCTAGTGGGAGCTATATCACTTTTCTTATACTGTATATAGATGACATACTAATCATTGGAAACAATATCCCTATGCTTAAAGATGTTAAGACGTGGTTGGGTAAATGTTTCGCAATGAAAGATCTTGGTGAAGCCGCTTATATTATGGGAATAAAGATTTATAGAGATAGATCAAAGCGGTTATTGGGTTTGAGTCAAAGTACATATATTGATAAGGTCTTACGACGCTTCTCAATGCAAGACTCAAAAAGGGGGCTCTTGCCCATGGCACATGGAACCATTATCAATAACAAGCAGTGTGCAAACACTGAAGAGGAAAGGAAGAAAATGGAAAGAGTTCCATATGCTTATGTTATTGGTTCCATCATGTATGCCATGTTGTGTACTAGACCTGATGTCTCGTATGCTCTTAGCATGACGAGTAGATATCAACAGAACCCAGGAGAGAGTCACTGGGCTGCAGTGAAGAACATTCTTAAGTACTTGAGAATGACTAATGACATGTTCTTAATATATGGAGGACTGGATGAGGAGCTGTCAGTTAAGTGTTATACTGATGCAAGCTTCCAGACTGATCGTGATGATTCAAGGTCACAAATGGGATATGTTTTCATTCTGAATGGTGGGGCTGTAACTTGAAACAGTTTTAAGCAAAGTGTGGTTGCTTAATCCACTTGTGAATCAGAATACAATGCTGCATCGGATGCTGCAAAGGAGGCTGCCTAGATGAAGAAGTTCATTAGTGATCTCGATGTTATGCCTAGCATAAAGAAACCAATCGAGATACCGTGTGACAACACTGGTGCCATTGCTCTTGCAAAGGAACCAAGGTCACACCAGACCACAAGGCATATACTTAGGAAATTCCACTATATTAGAGAGATAGTAGAACGTGGAGACATCGTGATAAACAAAGTTCATACAGATCTAAATCTGGCTGACCCCTTTACTAAGCCTTTACCTCAAGCTAAACATGAGGAGCATGCTGGAAAGATAAAGCTTAGAGTTGCTAGACAGTGGGCATGATCTGTAATTAGTATTGGTGTTTTATTTTGAACTATAACAGTTACATTGAATATTTATTTGATTTAATGGGTTAAATGCAAATTTAAATATTTTGTGACCGTGTTCATTATTTGTATGTTTAAATTCTTGAATAAGAGTATTCTAAATATCCGTAGTCGATCAAATTACATGGGAATGAATTTGAATGTAAGTCTATTGTGAATTGAGATGATTGTATTCATGAGATGAATAACTCAATGGTTTGAGAATCATAATTCACAGATATCATTAGGGAATGATATTGGATGTAACTCGCTTCAAAACGATCTCCATGGATCTGTCTCATGAGATGTTTTGATATTGATATGTTCAATCTGTCCTTTTTCTTAAGGCACATATTAAACTACATTGATCAAGTACTATCCTTGATGTTATCTAACACTGTCCTGAAACATGGGTAGCAATAAGGGTAGCGTTGGGAGAAATCCAAGATTAAGTGGGAGTTGTATGATGCTGGTGGAATTCTGTACTTCTATAGGATTAGAAGTCTAGACATTCTGACGCCCTCGTTAATTCAAACTGGTATAAACGCGTGGCCACGCTCGGACTAAGGTAGTTTGTTAGACCACTTTGAATTAGAGACGAGAATAGAGAATGGTTGATCACTATATAAGAATGAATGATCCATGTCTTATGATCAACGGATGTCTATACAGAAGGGACTTATTGATAGAATTATCAGGGCTATAGTATTTGGTTAAGTAAAGCGTTACTTGAACTCAAAGAACTAGTTGACGACTGTAAAGTGTCATACTGGTTTGGGTGCAATGCGATGCAGCTAGGCGTCCAACTCTGCGCACGTTGACTCATTTAATTAAAATCGTCCAAGTGGGAGATTGTTGGATATATAGTATGTCCGATGTAATTAAAAGTCGAGGTCAACGTAACCCGACCCGGTACGATCCGAAGAGTTATACGTTGGTACACGAATCAGATAAGTTCATGTGTTGGTGGATTATTATTTCTGAAATAATAATAGTTTTGAACTCGAGGGACTAAATAGTAATAAGTTCATGTGTTGGTGGATTATTATTTCTAAAATAATAATAGTTTTGAACTCGAGGGACTAAATAGTAAAGTTTACACTTTGACTAGTCAAATGGTTAAGTGTATGACTTTGACTAATTAAGTGGTCAAGTCTTTGACTAGTCAAATGGTCAAGTGAATGAGTTTGACTAATTAAGTGGTCAAGTGCCTTTTATCTATATAAATAGGTGTGATAGATCAAACTCTAATCACACAAGTTTTTGAAAAGATAAAACAACATAACCCTTGCCTCCTCTTCATGATTTGCGTCCACCCTTAGGAGCCACCGCCCCTTTGTCCGCCGCAAACCACCATCATCGCTGCCTCCGTCTTGCAAAGTGTTGCTTTCGGTTGGCCAGTGCTCGGGTGTGAACTTCCTACTAACGAGGATTCCTTGTAACCCGCGTTTTACAATTCCGGTGTAGTCGTCAAAGGTTGATTACTAAACCCCCTATGGTTGTTCATTATTTATTTGTTTATACGCGTTTAACCGAGATCCTGATTGGGAATATTTTGTTAATTGGATTAATAAAATTAAACATATATTTTATATATATAAATCGGCTCATATTATATAATGTATATAATCGATTTTATTAATAAACAAAACTGCTTCCGCTGTGTATTTGATACCATGATTCCCAACATAAGTGATTTTACGTATCCAAAATCATATGCCACTAACAATCAGCAAATGAAGCTTAAAGGTAGTCCAAAGCTTAGACTATATTCATACACTTTTACATTTGGTGATCACTTCCAATTTGTGATAATGGGAAGTTATAGTGATCACTACCTTGAGTTAACAGTTAACTTATTGGTGATCAGTGTCAAATCTAGTAAGAAGTTATAAACAATTCTTTGCCGTTTCAGAAGGAAGTTGATAGTAAAGAAAACTTTTGACCAAGGATCAAGGTGTAGTATATGCCATAACATATGTCCTAAGCATCATTCACCGTTATCTTCTTGTGTTGATTCTTTCCCCGCACTTGAAGTTTCGTATAAACTAATGAGAATACATTCCACAAACATAATTAGATGTACAAAGTTTTGCAACGTCAATTAGATTTCATAAGTTAACAAAAAGAAACAAAAAGGCCACTAGTGAGAAGAACAACACAGTGTAAGAAATATGGTGTGACACTGTGACCGACGTGATATATAGGAAGACTTTTATTGTTATCCCTCACTGTCAAAGGATCAAGATTGTTGAGCTTTAATGGATGTTATTAAGCTATGAAATTAAATTGCTACTTGTCTTGAATTTAAATTCGAATGTCATAGACCGGTAACAATGATATTGTGTTATAGAAGAAAAAGAGAATTTTTGCAAGATTCTTTTTTTAGAACAAGTGAAATGTCACTAAAAAAATGTCATTTTTGTTTAGGAACCGGAAACAAAATAGGAACACCTACATCACAAGGAGAGGGTTTTTGAGACACTCATCCTAAACAATAGTAGATTTAGGGTTCCTATTCGAATACCATAAAAATGAAACATAGACAATCAAATCAAATATATATTTCGCCACTTCGAATCTCGTTCATAAGTTATATCGTATTATTTAAGAAACTCCAAAGAACCCACAAGTAGTGAAACAAATAGCCTTAATCAACGCTTTGCATTAAGAAGATAACCATAAAGAATCAAGCAGGATCGTAGTTTCAATGTCGAGCCCCCAGCCATGAAACTCCAAGTCTTAGAAGCAACATGACAACCTCCAAGGACGTGATCAATAGTTTTCGCTTGAGGGTAACAAACCGGACACACAACGAACTAAATTGGTAATAAAAAAATTGCATGAGGTGATTTTGATCAACTCATATGAATAAAAAAGATCTTAAACAAAATAGAGGCGCCATTGTTTATCGATCTCAGTAAATTGGCAACGTGAAGAGATTGCGATCAAACCATATGAATGAAAACGATCTTTTAAATAAAATAGAGGTGACACGGTGGTTTATAATATGGGTGCCCTTATTCACAATCCAAAGCTTTCAACATTGAGGGAATCCGTATCAAGTGAGAGAGAGAGAGAGAGAATACAAAGGAAGAGAGAATATTCTCCCAAATGGCAGTGCCAACCATGGAAAATGCGCATTTCCTTAAAAAAACCAAATGTACACCTGAAAATACGGTTTTTTATATGCATGAAAACAGGGTCCGGCTATAGGACTATAGGGTACCCGGTTACATACCCTACCCGGAACTGGTGACACCAGCTATAGGTTTTCAAGTTAATACTTGAACCTGAACCCGACTCAGATGTTGTCAATACCTGATATTTTATACTCGGGTATTGAAAAAACCTGGTTGTGTGGACCTCTATACTCTAAATTACTACTTACTACATTTCAAAACACAGAAGCGAGACGGCCCATAACCGCCAAAAGAGAAATGTGACCTGCCCAACCCAAAACCCATTTAAACCATTCTTGAAACCGACCCATTTAATTTGATATTAAACCATCTGAACCCAAAACTCAATCCTATATTCCTATCCTTGTATTTGTATCCAGCCCGTCAATAGATATATATTTTTATTGCAAGAGCACGATATATTCCTATCCTTGTATTTGTATGCAACCACCAGCTAAAAAATGATGATTCACTACTCTGGTCCTCCTATATTGATGGAGGGCGGGAGGCTCTTCTTTACATTCATTTATTTTGTATTAATATAACTTCCACTTTTTTAGATTATGAGTTGTCAAGCGTGAGGAGGGGCACCAATACCAGCCATGTCAGTACGCCACACACAGGCGCGAAGGGGGGCATGGGGTGCTGACGCAAAGTTGTGCAGTTAATTCTTTTTAAAAATAATTAAATATTTAGATCGAGTCACCTCAACCGAACACCAAATTTCACATTTCACATCTCTAGGTGGGTGTGAAAGGTGACTAGCTCCCTGCCTATGTATTTTTCACATTTTATATTCACCACATCATATAATCATATTGTTTTGCACATGAATCGGACAGGCGTGCATGTGACTTTATCTTAAATACATAATTTTAATACCTATATTTTACTTAAAAAAATCATCTTGGCATAATATCCTTTACATGCGTAACTGCGTAAGACCAATTCGAACGTTGTTTGACATGGAGAATCCGTTTGAGGTGGATGAGTGAGATGAGAAAAAGGAGGGAAATATTCTTCCCAAATGGGAGAGAGGAGAAAGAGGATACATTTTGGTCAAAAATTTTGCGAATTAAGATACCATAACACTCATATGTGATTCAACGTTTTTACATCAACATTATATATTATGTTATGTTTAACAAACTTGAACAACACACGTGACCTATAAACTCATTTTATTTCATTATTAACATTGCATGACAACATGTATGTTGTGTCAAATTTAGACGGCACAGATTCGACTATCTTTATTAATCAATAACCAAAATACACAAAGGTCTGACAAGATTCAAAGACAGACAAAGTGCAGGAACTTACAACCAATCCTCACTACAACAAATATCTCAACACTCAGAAGATCATCTACTAGATGATCAACAAAAATACACAAGGAAATCACTGGATTGTAAGATCAAGATGATCTATACAATCAAAACCCTAATTGTTACGAGAGAGTATTGACAGAGAGAAAGTGAGACAGAAATAATCTGATCAAAAGTTGTAAAGGAAGAAAACACAAAGCCTTATATAGAGGGGGGCTTTGTGTTTCTTAGAGAGACCAATGGCTAGCAATCAAACCATACAAAGGCTGAGAAGCAACCGTGCAATATACACGGATTGCCAGCCTGGCACACAACAAGCTGGGCAAAAGGGTCATGGGCCAGACCAGACATTAAGCGAAAACGGGCAACTAAGCTGGGCCACAAACAAAAGAACAGGACTTGATAAGCTAGGCCAAGAGCAGCAACTAGGCTAACACCAAACCTACAAAACAAAAACTTATGCAAAATGTTTTAAACATTATCAAAGAAATAAAATTGATAAAAAATATTATATATTGTATATTTTTAACAACCCCCCCCCCCCCCCCCAACAATTTTATTTCTTATATGGGTCAAACATGTTTAAGTTATCACAATTTTTTGAGTGACAATTTGCAAGTAAGCCTTTAGTAAACACATCAGCAAGTTGATTACTAGAATCAACTTTGACAGTTTTGACAACCCCTTTAGAAATTTATTCTCTTAAAAAGAACATGTCTAAACCAAAATGTTTGGTTTTATCAAAAAGACAGGATTAGCTACAATAGACAAAGCAGCTGAACTGTCACAATGAAGACCAACAGGTAAGTTAATAGAAATGTCCAATTCAGACATCAAGTTTTTTTATCCAAATAACTTCATAAACAACTTAACACATTGCCATGTACTCTGTTTCGGCAGAGTATCCAGACATTGTGGGTTGTTTTTTACTTTTCCAGGCAACAAGACAGTTACCTAGAATCACACAATACCCAGTGACAGATCTCTGAGTATCAACACATTTAGCCCAATCAGAGTCGGAGTAGGCATTAATATCAAATGCCTCACTTTTAGAAAAAAAAACAATCCTTTACCAGGAGCCCCTTTTAGATACCTGAGAAGTCTTAATGCCACCTTTAAGTGCCCATCTAAAGGTTTATGCATATATTGACTTAAATAATAGACAACATAAGCTATATCTGGCTTGGTGTAGGACAAGTAAATAAGCTTGCCAACTAATTGTTGATAAGCAGTGACATTAGTGACAGGGTTACTATGACTCTTAACCAAGTTTGTTATAGTATGATTAGCTTCAATGGGTGTGGAAACAGGTTTACATCCTAGCATACCATACTCCATTAGAAGATCAGTGCAGTACTTTCTTTGAGTAAGAAAAATATCATTCCCATGTTTTACAACTTTTATTCCTAAAAAGATATTTAAGTTCACCCAAGTCTTTAATAAAAAACTTAGACTTAAACAAATTTATGATTTTTTCTGTTTCTGAAATAGAGTTTCCAGCCAGAATGATATCATCCACATATACTAAAGGAATAATGGAAATAAATAATCCCAACTATTGACTATTGGCCAATAACAGTCCCAACTACAAAAATCACCAATATTGGTCCCAACTTTCGACATATTGGAAACCAACGGACCCAAACTAACGAAGGCTAACTCCGTTAGTGTGATGCTGACGTGGCATGCCACGTAGGATCATCTTGCCACCTAAGCATGCCATGTTAGCCTCCGTTAGTTTGGGTCCGTTGGTTTCCAATATGTCGAAAGTTGGGACCAATATTGGTGATTTCGGAGTTGGGACTGTTACTGGCCAATAGTCAATAGTTGGGATTATTTATTTCCATTTTTCCTATACTAAAAGAATAACAAACACAGAATCAATGTTTTTAACAAACATGTTATAGTCACATTTTCTTTGAACAAACCAAAATTCACACAAAGCACTAAGCAATATGGAATTCCACATCCTAGGAGCTTGTTTGAGGCCATATAAGGATTTATTTAGCCTACAAACTTTATTCCCATCATTTGAGTTAAAACCTTCAGGTAAAGACATATAAACTTCCTCATTTAAGTCCCCATATAGAAAGGCGTTATTAACATCAAGTTGAAAAATTTGCATTTCATTTTGAACAGCAAGACCTATGACACATCTAATGTGATAAGTTTGACTACAGGAGAAAAAGGTCTCTTCATATTCAAGACCCTCCTTTTGAATATATCCCTTACCCACAAGTCTTGCTTTATACCTTTCCACCTCATCATTGGACTTATATTTAATTTTAAAAATCCACTTACAACCAATTTTATGTCTTCCCTTAGGAAAATCTACAACATCCCAGGTTTGATTTGTATATAAGGCTGCAATTTCCTCATTCATGGCATTTACCCAGTTAGGGTCTTTTGCAGCCTCATAATAATTCCTAGGCTCAACACTTTTGTCTAAACAGGAAGCAAAACATTTACAGTCAAAGGATAAATTAAAAAAATTAACAACCTTTTCTATCTCATACTTGACTTTACCTTCCACAACAAAATCAGAGAAACTTTTAGGAAAAGTGGTACTCCTACTAGAACTTCTAGGTGCAACAGAAACATCAACATTAGTGTCACCCTCAGACTTATTTATAAAATCATTCTCTGTATTCACATTGTCAGCCTTATCAGAAGAACCCAGGTCCATACTAGGCTTGTGACACCCGTCATGTTCGGCTTAAACATAATAGTAACATCTAAGTCTACCTTAGCGAGAAACGTTTATAAACAAACTTAACTGGGTCAGTTGAGTCGGGTTAAATTAGGATTGTCCAGGGTCAATGATCTGGAGGATCATTGGGAGTCGTTTTGGGAATATATTAGTACCGGGTTCCGTTGTGACGACCGGGAAAATTTTTCTTTTTATCGCTTCGTTCTCTTTGACTTCGGGAAATTTTCGGGACGAAAATTCTTTCAACTGGGGGATGATGTGACACCCGGCATGTTTGAGTCAACACTTTATGAACACATAAGTCTACATTAGCGAGAAACGTTTATAAACAAACTTAACTGGGTTAGTTGAGTCGGGTCAAATTAGGATTGTCCAGGGTTCAATGATCTGGAGGATCATTGGGAGTCGTTTTGGGAATACATTAGTACCGGGTTCCGTCGTTGGTGACATTACATGAGTTAATTAAGTATATGTGTAGATTATGGGTCGTGTGGTGGATTGTATGCTTATACTTGCTTAAATGATGTACGAATGATTATACGTGCCTAAACATGCTAAGTATAGACTATGGATGCATGCTTATGTGTTAAGATGTGTTAGAATGCGTTAAACACGACAAACTGGAAAAAGGTTAACATGTGTTAAAAGTGCTGTTAACATGTGTTAAAAATGTGCTGATGACCTGAATGTGGAACTTTTGGGCGAATGTGGAAATGGGGTTTGAAAAATGGGCGAACGTAGAAACAAAGTGGGCGAATGTGGAAAAGTTCCACATTCGACCACTAAAAAGGGGCGAACGTGGAAACAAAGTGGGCGAATGTGGAAAAGTTCCACATTCGACCACTAAAAAGGGGCGAACGTGGAAAAATTCCACATTCGACCACTTAAACTGGGCGAACGTGCAGACAGTATAAATACCATCCTTAGCCATTTTTCACCATTTCACAAACCCTAAACGCCTCCAAACACTCTCTATCAGCTATTATCATTGGGGAAGGAGTTTTTGAGCTTGATTTTCATAACCTAACTCTCTAAATCATTACAAGTGAAAATCTAAGGTGTGTTCTTCATTACAAATCCTTTTTTAAACAATTTTGACTTGTTTTAATCTAAACCCCAAGGGTCCAGATCTGATATCAACATGTTTTATGGGTAAAAACCTTCCTAATATCTTTCTAAATAAAACCTATTCATAAACAATGAGTTTTCACACAATTTAACATGTGTTTATGTGGTATTAAGCATTGTTTGATGATTACTTGCTATGTAGATGACATGACTACAACCTAGGGCTGTTATTAATAGAGAGTTATAATGGAAACATGTTACAATTGATTGTTGATGGTGTTTTGTCGATTAAAGGGGTTTTTAGTTAGATTTAGGGCTTGTTTTGGATGGTTATGATAAGGTTATGATAGGGGTTTCTTGTTCATGATGATTTGATGATGATGAGCTGATTATTGATTGATTTCAGAAGTTTCCTAATTGGGTAATATTTTCATGCATGATGATGTGACATCTCCATAATTTACTATTTTAGGAAACTTGTAAAAACGGATAGATTTTGGGGTAAAATTGGTAGGGTTTCGTAGGAATATAATAATGATGCTTGACTGCTGTAACTCATGATGTTTCGTGATGTTTTCGGATGTTTTTGGACGCGTTTTTGAGTGAACAACACAGCAGGGTCGAACCTGGAACACCTTCGGCCAGTCGAATGGGCGAAGGTGGGTTCCAAGGGTCGAACCTGGAACTGAGGGGGGCGAAGGTGGAAGAAAAGGGGCGAAGGTGGAAGAAAAGGGGCGAAGGTGGGAGTTTGAAGCCACCTTCGACCACTCAAAGCCACATTCGACCCTACGTTAACAAAAATGAGATTTTTGATACAAACTAAGTGTTTTATGCTTGAACCTTGCGTGTAATCTATGTGTACTTGATTAGTTAGGGTAATGGGTCACCAACGGGATGTCGGGACGGTCTAGTGTGTCGGTTAAACATTTAAACACGTTTTAAAACATACTTGGTTATGATCTGGACAATCGGGGACTTGTTAGCCTTCGGGTTAGTAGTCATCACACTTATGTAAACTCATTGATAGGTTGTCATTAGTTGGGATTATCATACACGTGTTGGAATTCTAGTTATCGGAAGACGCACAATAAGGTGAGTTTCACGGCCCCACTCTTTTACTGGTTTTACATTTTCGGGGGAGAAAACATGCTGTGTCCTTTAAACATGTGTCAACTATGTTTTCATAAAAGGCGTTTCAACTATGTTTTCATAAAAGGCGTTTCAACTATGTTTTCATAAAAGGCGTTTCAACTATGTTTTCATAAAAGGAGTTTCAACTAAGTTTTCAGGAAAGATGTGTCAACTACGTTTTGGTATTCATGAATTCATTGGGTTTGGAGTATTCATTATGTTTTCACGTATTCATTATGTTTTAGAGTATTCATTATATTACTATGCGATCTTTGGAAGTCCCGGGGGAAACCATGAATGTGCGGGGATGCACAACGGGGGAAATGTGGATAGCGCTATTTGGGCTTGACCCGCCCCACTCGTCGACTGGAGGTCGGACGGGTGCATGTTGTCTCTTAGGTATTCAGTATTCAGTATGCAGTATTCAGTATTCAGTATTCACTCGGGCACGTATTCAGTATTCACAGTATTCGAGTCCAGTAATGGTTTTCCAATCGCAGTAGTAACAGGTATTCATATATTTTGCATGCATGTGGTCTGGATTGATCATGAGTATTCAGTTGGAGTCGATTATCACTTGGAGTTGGTATACATTTGGAGTTGGTATTCATTTAAAAACCTGTGAACTCACCGGCATTATTTGCTGACGTATTTAGCATGTTTGTCTCAGGTCGCTAAGGTAGCAGCTGTCGATAGGCGCACGGAGTCTCACGGCGTCTAGGATTCATGTGCATCTCATTTAGTATTTTCAGACTTTCGTACTTTTGATTTCACGTTGTAATAAAGTTTTACGCTTCCGCAGCGTTGGATCAATTATGAAAACTTAATGGTTTGATTATGTCATTTTTACGTATCATATAGTGTTGTTTATTGTGACCGTTGACTTGGATCCTGGTGTGTCACGCGCCTCGCGGTAAAACCCCGCACGTGGAAATTTGAGGGTGTGACAGATTGGTATCAGAGCCAATGGTTATAGTGAACTAGGACTGCATGTAGAGTCTAGTCTATAGCCGAGTATCACACACGTTAGACGGTCACACATAGTTACGAGTCGTGTCATTTGGAAAACATACTAACCTTGTCGGGGTGTCGGTGTCCTCATCACACAGTATCACATTATCTATCTTTTGTTACTCCTACCTTGGTTCTATCTTCTTCTTCGGGTTTGAAGATGAAGGGGCTTATCGCTTATACTTGGCAGTAGTGTACATTGGGGTGCCTTCGGCGCATTCTTGAGATCTTTCCGGGTTTTGGATATCTCCCCTCTATGCTCTAATGTACATACTTGCCTACACACACACTATCATGCACTAGTACTTGTCATAGTACACTCCTGAGTGACTGTTCACCTTGGGATCTTCGTGCGATAACAGTTTCTTTTAGGAATGTGGGTATCGGGTGATTTGAAGTTCTAGCTAGGAGCACGCCTAGAGGACCATGTAGAGCGATTTGTTATTTCGGGTGCACACGAAATCATAAATCGAAATGCATGAAAATCTTGGTGGACTTCGTGTTCGGACTAATGGTCATGCTGGAACCATGTTCTGAATTCGTTTGGTCACTTGTAGCTCGATCTGTTGGTGAATTTGCGTATCTTGTCTCATGTTTGGCAGAACATGTCTGGTCGCGCTGGTGGACGTGCTGGTGGACGCCGTGGTGGCGGCGGGGGTCGCAATGGCGGTGGGCGAGGTGGTGGGAACATCACCATGACTCAGGCGGAGTTGGAGCACATGTTGCAACAACAGTTGAACGTTGCATTGGCTGCTTTCCAGGCTGCTCAGCAGACCCTGGGAAATACTAATCAGATGCAGACTGGGTGCACGTACAAGAAGTTCATGGACTGTAAGCCCCATTTCTTCAATGGGACTGAAGGAGCGGTGGGACTACTTAGGTGGTTGGAGAAGATTGAGTCGGTGTTTGCTATGTGTAACTGTCCCGACGCTGATCGCGTCAAGTATGCTTCTGCTACACTGGAGGGACATGCGTTGACCTGGTGGAACTCCACCACTGCGAACCTTGGTCTGGGTGAGGCCAATGCTATGCCGTGGTCCGAGTTTGTTCAGATGTTGAGGGCAGAGTATTGCCCAAGAGACGAGATTATGAAGTTGGAGCATGAGTTCTGGAATCTGAAGATGGTTGGGTCGGAGATCGAGGAGTTTACTGCTAGGCACAACGAGTTGGCTGTGATGTGCCCCGGTTTGGCTACACCGGAGTACCGGAGGATTGAGCACTACGTTGCTGGGTTAGTGCCGGAGATTGCTGGACTTGTTGCTGCTGCTGATCACACTACTATGTTGGCCACTGTTCGGGCAGCCCACAAGCTGACCAACATGAAGGTTGCGGAGGGCGTTCTACCTCCGAGGGGTGCTGCGGTGAAAGCCCCTGCGGACAACAAGAGAAAGTGGGAGAGTGCTGGAAAGAGCGCTGGGTCGTCCCAGCCGCAGACAAAGAAGCAAGAAGTTGTGGGAGCATCATCTGGGCAGAGGTCTGGGGGATATACTGGGAAGCTCCCGAAGTGTGGTGAGTGTGGGTTTCATCATACGGGTGATTGTGAGAGGTTTCGCTGTCGACGGTGTCAGCGTTTTGGTCATCATGCTAAGGACTGTAGGACTACTCTTCAGCTACAACCGGCACAGGCCACTACTACTACCACTGCTACTGCTCCTCAGGGGAGGCAGGGATGTTATCACTGTGGGGATAATGGACACTTCAAGCGGGATTGTCCTAAGCTGAACCAAGGGACTGCAGGTGGTGCTGGGAATGAAGGCGGCGGTCGAACTACCCGAGGTCATGCCTACGTCATTGGCGCTAGGGAGAACCAGGAGGATCCTGACACTGTTACTGGTGAGTATTCTTTTCTTGATTCTCGTTATGCTCGTATTCATTCTCGTTCGCATTGTTTGGCAATTCGTATTCATTGTGTGCATTCAGTTTGGTATTTGGTCATCATTTTGCATTCATGAGTCTGATGTGGGTCCTTTGGAGATGTTACTTGGACGGTACCGGTGTATCATTTATACCGATCATAGTAGTCTCTAGTAGGCCTTCGATCAGGGGGATTCATTGTTTTCTATTCACTTTGGGGAGGGCGGTTCCCCGGCATAGAGTATTCGTTGATATCATCTTTCGTTCGTGGTTATCATTTCGTTTGTGTTCTAGGAAACGTTACTTGGGTTAGGTCGACACTCATTACTGTCGAAGAGTGAATCTCGGGGCGAGATTCCTTTCAACAGGGGGATGATGTGACGACCGGGAAAATTTTTCTTTTTATCGCTTCGTTCTCTTTGACTTCGGGAAATTTTCGGGACGAAAATTCTTTCAACTGGGGGATGATGTGACACCCGGCATGTTTGAGTCAACACTTTATGAACACATAAGTCTACATTAGCGAGAAACGTTTATAAACAAACTTAACTGGGTTAGTTGAGTCGGGTCAAATTAGGATTGTCCAGGGTTCAATGATCTGGAGGATCATTGGGAGTCGTTTTGGGAATACATTAGTACCGGGTTCCGTCGTTGGTGACATTACATGAGTTAATTAAGTATATGTGTAGATTATGGGTCGTGTGGTGGATTGTATGCTTATACTTGCTTAAATGATGTACGAATGATTATACGTGCCTAAACATGCTAAGTATAGACTATGGATGCATGCTTATGTGTTAAGATGTGTTAGAATGCGTTAAACACGACAAACTGGAAAAAGGTTAACATGTGTTAAAAGTGCTGTTAACATGTGTTAAAAATGTGCTGATGACCTGAATGTGGAACTTTTGGGCGAATGTGGAAATGGGGTTTGAAAAATGGGCGAACGTAGAAACAAAGTGGGCGAATGTGGAAAAGTTCCACATTCGACCACTAAAAAGGGGCGAACGTGGAAACAAAGTGGGCGAATGTGGAAAAGTTCCACATTCGACCACTAAAAAGGGGCGAACGTGGAAAAATTCCACATTCGACCACTTAAACTGGGCGAACGTGCAGACAGTATAAATACCATCCTTAGCCATTTTTCACCATTTCACAAACCCTAAACGCCTCCAAACACTCTCTATCAGCTATTATCATTGGGGAAGGAGTTTTTGAGCTTGTTTTTCATAACCTAACTCTCTAAATCATTACAAGTGAAAATCTAAGGTGTGTTCTTCATTACAAATCCTTTTTTAAACAATTTTGACTTGTTTTAATCTAAACCCCAAGGGTCCAGATCTGATATCAACATGTTTTATGGGTAAAAACCTTCCTAATATCTTTCTAAATAAAACCTATTCATAAACAATGAGTTTTCACACAATTTAACATGTGTTTATGTGGTATTAAGCATTGTTTGATGATTACTTGCTATGTAGATGACATGACTACAACCTAGGGCTGTTATTAATAGAGAGTTATAATGGAAACATGTTACAATTGATTGTTGATGGTGTTTTGTCGATTAAAGGGGTTTTTAGTTAGATTTAGGGCTTGTTTTGGATGGTTATGATAAGGTTATGATAGGGGTTTCTTGTTCATGATGATTTGATGATGATGAGCTGATTATTGATTGATTTCAGAAGTTTCCTAATTGGGTAATATTTTCATGCATGATGATGTGACATCTCCATAATTTACTATTTTAGGAAACTTGTAAAAACGGATAGATTTTGGGGTAAAATTGGTAGGGTTTCGTAGGAATATAATAATGATGCTTGACTGCTGTAACTCATGATGTTTCGTGATGTTTTCGGATGTTTTTGGACGCGTTTTTGAGTGAACAACACAGCAGGGTCGAACCTGGAACACCTTCGGCCAGTCGAATGGGCGAAGGTGGGTTCCAAGGGTCGAACCTGGAACTGAGGGGGGCGAAGGTGGAAGAAAAGGGGCGAAGGTGGAAGAAAAGGGGCGAAGGTGGGAGTTTGAAGCCACCTTCGACCACTCAAAGCCACATTCGACCCTACGTTAACAAAAATGAGATTTTTGATACAAACTAAGTGTTTTATGCTTGAACCTTGCGTGTAATCTATGTGTACTTGATTAGTTAGGGTAATGGGTCACCAACGGGATGTCGGGACGGTCTAGTGTGTCGGTTAAACATTTAAACACGTTTTAAAACATACTTGGTTATGATCTGGACAATCGGGGACTTGTTAGCCTTCGGGTTAGTAGTCATCACACTTATGTAAACTCATTGATAGGTTGTCATTAGTTGGGATTATCATACACGTGTTGGAATTCTAGTTATCGGAAGACGCACAATAAGGTGAGTTTCACGGCCCCACTCTTTTACTGGTTTTACATTTTCGGGGGAGAAAACATGCTGTGTCCTTTAAACATGTGTCAACTATGTTTTCATAAAAGGCGTTTCAACTATGTTTTCATAAAAGGCGTTTCAACTATGTTTTCATAAAAGGCGTTTCAACTATGTTTTCATAAAAGGCGTTTCAACTAAGTTTTCAGGAAAGATGTGTCAACTACGTTTTGGTATTCATGAATTCATTGGGTTTGGAGTATTCATTATGTTTTCACGTATTCATTATGTTTTAGAGTATTCATTATATTACTATGCGATCTTTGGAAGTCCCGGGGGAAACCATGAATGTGCGGGGATGCACAACGGGGGAAATGTGGATAGCGCTATTTGGGCTTGACCCGCCCCACTCGTCGACTGGAGGTCGGACGGGTGCATGTTGTCTCTTAGGTATTCAGTATTCAGTATGCAGTATTCAGTATTCAGTATTCACTCGGGCACGTATTCAGTATTCACAGTATTCGAGTCCAGTAATGGTTTTCCAATCGCAGTAGTAACAGGTATTCATATATTTTGCATGCATGTGGTCTGGATTGATCATGAGTATTCAGTTGGAGTCGATTATCACTTGGAGTTGGTATACATTTGGAGTTGGTATTCATTTAAAAACCTGTGAACTCACCGGCATTATTTGCTGACGTATTTAGCATGTTTGTCTCAGGTCGCTAAGGTAGCAGCTGTCGATAGGCGCACGGAGTCTCACGGCGTCTAGGATTCATGTGCATCTCATTTAGTATTTTCAGACTTTCGTACTTTTGATTTCACGTTGTAATAAAGTTTTACGCTTCCGCAGCGTTGGATCAATTATGAAAACTTAATGGTTTGATTATGTCATTTTTACGTATCATATAGTGTTGTTTATTGTGACCGTTGACTTGGATCCTGGTGTGTCACGCGCCTCGCGGTAAAACCCCGCACGTGGAAATTTGAGGGTGTGACATCCGTCGTTGGTGACATTACATGAACTAATTAAGTATATGTGTAGATTATGGGTCGTGTGGTGAATTGTATGCTTATACTTGCTTAAATGATGTACAAATGATTATACGTGCCTAAACATGCTAAGTATAGACTATGGATGCATGCTTATGTGTTAAGATGTGTTAGAATGCGTTAAACACGACAAACTGGAAAAAGGTTAACATGTGTTAAAAGTGCTGTTAACATGTGTTAAAAAGTGCTGATGACCTGAATGTGGAAATAATGGGCGAATGTGGAAATGGGACTTGAGAAATGGGCGAATGTGGAAACAAAGTGGGCGAATGTGGAAAGATTCCACATTCGACCATTAAAAAGGGGCGAATGTGGAAAAGTTCCACATTCGACCACATAAACTGGGCGAACCTGGACTGGGTATTGTGAGCGTTGGATTTTATCTAAAACAGGATATTATGATCATACAAGTCACAAATCTAGGTGCGGAATCCCTAGATCTGAACAAATTGATAAGATGCTAATCACGATACAATCAAGATCATTTTCAACTTCATTTTCATAGATTAACTTTCAATTAATAAGCAATTACAACGTTTATGTTAATCTAGAAACACAATGACACTTTCTCAAAACACTACTGAACCTGCACAGAACCTGGACACAAATGATAACACTCTTACATAATCAAAAACTCAAAACCTTTATATACTGTCTGCACATTCGCCCCTTTCTGTAGGTCGAATGTGAGAGTTTTCCACATTCGCCCACTTGCAGTGGTCGAATGTGGTCTTCTGTCCATGCCAAAACTTCCTTCGTCCATTCAGGTTCCACCTTCGCCCAGTTTATCTCACCTTCGCCCAAAACCATCTACATTCGCCCATATCTACACACCTTCGGCTACCCCTTAACATATGTTAGTAATATCATATCCAATCCTTAGTCGCAAATGCATCAACAAACTCCCCCTCGACTATTGATTGGATAGTTTTCTTTGATAGTCCATCGTCCTGTTCATCAGCTTGATTCTAAGCTGCTTCTTCTGCTCATCAGTCATAGACGGCTCGAATGTTTTCTTCACAGGCTTTGAAACATTTGCGATCTTCACAGTTTTGCCAAGTTTACCCTCCAAGTTGCTTCCAGCGTTGATATCATACGCAAAACAAACTCCCACAACTTGAGTGTACTTCCTCGCCTGAGCAAAGTCGTTCGGTTCATAATAGATCGGATTATAGAACAACATGATGATGTCTTCGAAAGTGCAGTTTATCAGCCACATAGGATCAAATACATGTACATGCTTGTATTTGTCCTTTCCATCTCTCAATACAATCACTGCTTCTGCCTTCCTCCAATCGTAATACCAGAATATGAAATCAGCACTGAAATGCTGTGGCATTGGCATCAATGGTATTTTTCTCATCACATTTGGTGCTTTGTAGATCAAAGTCACACGCTTCATGTTGGTCTGAGGATCAATATCCCTATGCTGTTTTCTTCTGGGATATTGAGGCTTAAACCTGTTCCATCTTGTGCGACTTTCCCAAACTAGTTTATCTGCACACCAACCGACATGCGATCCGTTTACCTCGGCACCAGACATAGGAAACCTGCATAAATCTCTCACCGCCCAATACGGTAGAGTAAGCAAATCACAGAATCTGTTGAAATACAGAATTCCAGTTTCCCATTTAGCTGCTATGCACTTCAGTCTGCCAAGATAAGTCCACCCGACAGCTCTGCCTTTGAACTTGGCATTATGAAAACGATAAAAGTTACCTTGAGCTTCAGGTTTAGGTCGGTTCTCATCCATCTCCTTTAACTTTTTCAGATAATTCTTCAACTCATCAGACTGGTTGGAAGAATCTTTCTTTTCATCTCCAAACACTTTTTCAACAAACTCTTCGCTTCTTCTTTTTGCTTTCTGTTTCGCTGACTTGTTTGGTATCTCTGTGAAGTCAGGAAATACTTCGTTTTCATCTTCCTTTCTGAAATACTGGGGAAACTCCTCATGAGTGATATCTTCAATCTCAACCTCATTGTTTTCTGGAGTTTGCACATCATCAGAATGATTTCCCATATCCTTTTCAGGAATATCAGGAATCGATTCATCCATCATGAACTCCTCAAACGTCTTACCTACCCTCTGTGCGAGACCATCTAATATTTCTTTCGCCACAGATGCAGGTAGTTCCCCTTCCTCAAGATCTGGATCTTCATATTCCAGCTCGTATCTCAGATCATCAGTCTGGAATATTTCAGCGAAGCATCCAGTGAACTCAATGGTCCACTCTCTCTTCTCCAACATGTTCTTGTATATCAGCTTAGCATCATCCGAAAGAGATCTCACTTTTTCGTTCCAAAAGATACTTTCATCTACATTCTCACCTTTCTTCTTCGAACTAGATTCTCCAGTATCTTTCTTCTTCTGTGATTTTCTCTTCTCATAACTATACTTAGAAGTGTCATCTCCTCCTTCATGATCACTTCCACTGCTAAGCTCATCACCCTTCTTTCCTGTACCCTCAGCACCATCATCATCATCATCATTGTCATCATCATCATCATTGTTGTCATCATCACTTTTATCCGAACCATCATCATCCTCTTCATCATCATCATCTTCTTTCTCTGATTCGGAATACTCATAATCAATTTTCTGTTCATCATCTTCTTCATCTTCCTCACCCTCTTTCAATTGAGGTGCTCTACTATATAACTCTTCAATCAAACCACAAAGCCGTTTGTTTTCCTTCTTCAATTCTTTGTTGTCGGCCTTGATCAGTTTGATCTTGTTCTTATTTCTATCACATCTCCTCTCAAGCTTCTCATTCTTAGCTTCTAACAACTGAATCTTTTCATTAATATCATCCTGATTCGCTTTCGAAGCAACTACAATCTGGAGCATCTTCTCCTCATTCTGCTTGAACTTAGTGATTTCAGCTTGTTGAGCAAGCAGCATTTTCATCATATCCTCCATCTTTTTATTGACTTGTTTCATCACATCATCATCAACAGTCATTTTCTTTGACTTTGATTTGGAGGGCTCAACTTCAACAGCTTTCTCTTTCTGAGGCTTCCTAAACATATCGAGCACTTTATCCATATCGATATTAAACTGATCGATTGGTAAAGTCTCTGCCTCCTTTCCTTTCTTCTGCTTCTTAGCAACTGGCGAAGATAACTTGGTAGGTGTTCCAGCATCAGGCAATCTCTTACCTTTCAATAACTGAGCTAACTCCTTCTCTCTCAGTTCTTTCACACTAGATTTCTTTGCCATCGTCTTTTGTTTCTTTGACTTCTTAGGCAAATTCACTACAACAGTGTCACCAACACTCAGTTCAGCTAAATCAACTCCCAAACCTTCATCTTCTACTGATTTCCTTCTCCTCTCAGACTCTTCTATCGACTGATTCAATAATTCAGACTCACCAACCATAGTGGCCTTACGTTTGGTGGTCCTTACATTCTCGTCATCCGAATCCCACTGTTCATCAACCTCAGTCTCTTCAGAATCCACAGACTCTTCATCCACCAAACTCGAACCTTTCTTTGCAGTCGATTTCTTTCTTGCAGACTGTTGCTTTGTGCTCCCCTGATCAATAGCCTTTCCTTTGCCCTTCCCTTTGGCTCCAGGATTGACTACTTGACGCTTCCGCTTAGTGCTTGAGTCAGCATACACTAAGGGATCGTCATTGTCTGAATCACTATCATCATGTCTAGCTTTGTTCTTGCCTGGATCAGTGTAATCCGGACGAGCCAAAGCCCCAAACAATCTCCTGTTGGGTGGTTTCTCATTGTCAGCTACACCCTTATAACCTTTCATCCTCATCAAGGTTCTAATATTCATGTGATCCTGACCTAGAATCATTGTCGGATCCTTCTTCAGCATTGGATACTTGTGGTCAAAGATCATCATTAGAAACCTTGGATACAACATGAACTTCTTAAACTTTATGCCCCTCAGCATCTCCAACATGTGATCAAGTATCATTCCAGACACATTAAATGGTTTGTTGAGTGTCAACGCAACCATTAATGAGCTCAAACTCTTCCTCATCACGTCATAGCCACCACTAACACATCCAAAGACATGGATCAGAACATGTGCAAAGTACTTGTACTGCACTCCCAGCTTCCCCTTATACATTGATCCGTCAGTGATAGGACCTTTGTATTTCATCCTTAAGAAGCACGCCTTCTGTTCAGTCCACGACAACTCCCTGGGATCCTCTCTATCTTCGAACTTAATCTGTAAAGCTTCTCGGATATCGGCTTCAGTCAAGAACATGTCAATCTCCTGAATCTTGCTCTTGATAATGGTTTGATTATCCCAGTAGTCGTACTTAGCGTTCTGGTAAAAATCTTCAATAATGTCCTTGTAAATGATAGTAGGTGTAGCTAGAGCGTGTACAATCCTGCTCCTCTTCAGAAATTCAATGATGCCAGTGAACTCTGTGTTCTTCTCCACATCTCCTAAATACGCGCAACAGTTGTGCGATCTTTCGAAAGACCAACTGCTCGGTGTAGATGTTTCAGCTGTGGGAACTGGATCTTGAACAGCTATCTCTGCAGGAGTCTCAACATTCACTGCTGGAGCGTCAATATTCTCTGTTTGTTCAGCCATCTGCACACAAAAATCAATAAAACGAGTCAAAACACAAAAACGACAAAAACAAAAATTTTGGTCAAAAACACAACTGCACATTCGCCCATATCAAAGTGGTCGAATGTGAGTTTTTGTGGTCGAAGGTGCAAACATCTGGACGAAAGTGAAACTGATCTAGATAAAATGTCACATTCGTCCGTTTTTGAGTACCTTCGCCCACAGATTATCACCTTCGTCCGGTTTATGAACCGAAGGTGGAACCTGTTTTACCCCCAAATTTTGAAAATTTGCCATTGTTGTATTTAACGTGTAATTTTGATTCAAATGGTTACTATCATTGCCGACTAACCCTCATGTACAATCAATTTTGTCAATACATCATTTTACATAGGTTTTCAATTGGAATTAGGGTTCATCATGTTCAAACAATCAAATCTGTCATCTAAACACGTTATAAACCTAATTCCTTTCACTATCTCCCCCTAAAACCTATGTACATTGATCGGCAAACAAGATCAGACACTAAACATCATCAAAAATCCCCAGTCATTAAACCCTAGGGCTGTGTAGAAACCCGACGATTTAAAGATTGAAAACTTGTCCAATACCTGCACAATTAGGCTTAAAATGATCAGGAATAGATAAGGAATCAAAAGCACAGTCACAGAGAATAAGATCAACAAGGTCTGGTTATGAGATAAATTTTGAAAAAATTGCAGAATGAAAACTCGAAGGTGACTGGTGTTTATATAGGAGTCCACCTTCGACCGTTTCTGATGGACGAACGTGGGAATTATTCACATTCGTCCGTTGTAAATCTAGGTGCGGAATCCCTAGATCTGAACAAATTGATAAGATGCTAATCACGATACAATCAAGATCATTTTCAACTTCATTTTCATAGATTAACTTTCAATTAATAAGCAATTACAACGTTTATGTTAATCTAGAAACACAATGACACTTTCTCAAAACACTACTGAACCTGCACAGAACCTGGACACAAATGATAACACTCTTACATAATCAAAAACTCAAAACCTTTATATACTGTCTGCACATTCGCCCCTTTCTGTAGGTCGAATGTGAGAGTTTTCCACATTCGCCCACTTGCAGTGGTCGAATGTGGTCTTCTGTCCATGCCAAAACTTCCTTCGTCCATTCAGGTTCCACCTTCGCCCAGTTTATCTCACCTTCGCCCAAAACCATCTACATTCGCCCATATCTACACACCTTCGGCTACCCCTTAACATATGTTAGTAATATCATATCCAATCCTTAGTCGCAAATGCATCAACAGGTATAAATACCATCCTTAGCCATTTTTCACCATTTCACAAACCCTAAACGCCTCCAAACACTCTCTATCAGCTATTATCATTGGGGAAGGAGTTTTTGAGCTTGTTTTTCATAACCTAACTCTCTAAATCATTACAAGTGAAGATCTAAGGTGTGTTCTTCATTACAAATCCTTTTTAAACAATTTTGACTTGTTTTAATCTAAACCCCAAGGGTCCAGATCTGATATCAACCTATTTTATGAATAAAAACCTTTCCTAACCAAAACCTATTCATAAACAATGAGTTTTTATGCAAATAAACATGTGTTAGTATGATATTATGCATTGTTTGATGATTACTTGTTGTATAGACGATATGACAACAACCTAGGGCTGTTATTAATGATGGGTTATGATTGAAACATGTTACCTTTGATTGTTGATGGTGTTTTGGCGATTAAAGGGGTTTTTAGTTAGATTTAGGGTTTGTTGTTGGATGATTATGATAAGGTTATGATAGGGGTTTCTTGTTCATGATGTTTCGTGATGTTTTCGGATGTTTTTCGACGCGTTTTTGGAAAAATCTGACATCAGGGGCGAACCTGGAATACCTTCGACCAGTCGAACGGTCGAAGGTGGATTCCAGGGGTCGAACCTGGAAGCTGAAGGGGCGAAGGTGCTACAAGTGGGCGAAGGTGGGAGGAAAAGGGGCGAAGGTGGAATTTCAAGGACACATTCGACCAAATAAGGACACCTTCGACCACTTACAGTCACATTCGACCCTACGTTAACAAAAATGAGATTTTTGATACAAACTAAGTGTTTTATGCTTGAACCTTGCGTGTAATCTATGTGTACTTGATTAGTTAGGGTAATGGGTCACCAACGGGATGTCGGGTCGGTCTAGTGTGTCGGTTAAACATTTAAACACGTTTTAAAAACATACTTGGTTATGATCTGGACAATCGGGGACTAGATAACCTTATGGTTATTAGTCGGAACACTTATGTGAACATTTTGATAGATCTCCGGTAGAGGGATCATCAAGGGCTAAACATCTTTTACTTACATTTGAGGAACGCTATCTAAGGTGAGTTAACGGCCCCACTTTTAATGCTTTAACCTTTGGGGGAGAAAACATGCGCTAAACAGTTTTGGTAACATATGTCATACTATGGTTTTAACTTTATATTGCTATACGATCTTTTGGAAAGTCCCGGGGGAAACCATGAATGTGCGGGTTTGCACAACGGGGGAAATGTGGATAGATCTATTGGGCGTGACCTGCCCCACTCGTCGGCTTGGAGGGCCGGGCGGGTGCATATTGTCTCGAACAGGAACATTATCGTGCTGAACATTACGGGCTGCTAAACATGCTAAACATTGCTAAACGTGTCCAGTAATGGTTTCCAATCGTAGTAGTAATAAAACATACGCCTAGCTAGCGTACTTGGTAGCATTGATATAGCATGGACATGGTAACATTTGGATAACATTTTTGAACAAACCTGTGAACTCACCAGCATTATATGTTGACGTCTTTTGGCATGTTTTTCTCAGGTCGCTAAGGTAGCAACAACTGGATCTAGGCGCACGAGTCAGCACGGGCGTCTAGGGTTTAGAGCATGGTCTTCATTAAACATTTGAACTATGTCTTTTGGGTTGTAAACATTTAAAGCTTCCGCTACAGTTTATGCTTTTATAATTATATCTTTTGGGTTTTGTGTTATGCATATAGTGTTGTTTATTGTGATCGTTGACTTGAATCCTGGTTTGTCATGCGCCTCGCGGTAAAACCCCGCAAGTGGAATTTGAGGGTGTGACAGATTGGTATCAGAGCCAATGGTTATAGTGAACTAGGACTGCATTTAGAGTCTAGTCTATAGCCGAGTCGCACACACTAGACGGTCACATATTTGAGTCGGTTTGGAACGTGTACTAACTTTGTCGGGGTGTCTTTACATCATCATCGCACTTCTCTGTTACATCATCCGTCCTCACTCTTGGCTTTATACACTCTTATGTTCTTCTTCGGGGTTTGAAGGAGAAGGAGTTGACTCGTTGGTTTTGCACGGCAGTGTCGTGTATTGGGGTAGTCTTGCGTACTCTCGAGGTCTGTCCAGGATTCGGACATCTCCCTTTCGTACCCCAATACACGCACTTGCTCACACATTATCCTGTGCACTTATGTTTGTGATAGCATGATGCTAGATCCCGACATCCGGCGACTTGAGTTCAAGCTAAGGGAAAGCTTGGAGGGCCATGTAGAGCAGTTTATCATTTTGGGTGCACACGAAATCATAAACTGAAATGCATGAGAATCCAAGTGGACTCTGAACTTGGATGTATAGTCCTGGATTGGGTCTAGACGTAACTTTTCTAGCTACTAGTGGTTGACACTAGCAGTGAATCTGAATCTCTCGATTTCTGATTTGTCAGATCATGTCGGGCACACGTGGTGGTGGACGTCGTGGTGGTGGCCGTGGCGGCGGTGGCCGTGGTGGCGGTCGTGGTAACATCAACATGACCCAGGCAGAGCTGAACAACTTGCTTCAACAGCAAGTGAACATAGCCTTGGCTGCTTTCCAGGCTGGGCACAATGCTCTGGGTGGTGCTGCTGTCAACCCACCTCCACCCCAGTGTTCCTACAAGAAGTTTAGGGACTGCCAGCCCCATAACTTCGCAGGGACTGAAGGGGCAGTGGGACTGCTCCGATGGTTGGAGAAGGTTGAATCTGTTTTCTTGATGTGTAACTGTCCTGTTGAGGACCGGGTCAAGTATGCCACTGCGACATTTGAGGGTCCTGCTTTGTCATGGTGGAATGCTACTACGCAGAACATGGGCTTGGGGGAAGCTCATGCTATGCTTTGGGCGGATTTTGTTCGGTTATTGAAGAGTGAGTACTGTCCCAGGGAGGAAGTACAGAAGTTGGAACATGAAGTCTGGAACTGCAAGATGGTGGGGTCCGAGATCGAGGAGTATACTGTTCGACGCAATGAGCTGGCGGTGTTGTGTCCTGACATGCACACACCTGAGTACCGTAGGATCGAGCACTACATCTCTGGGTTGGTGCCGGAGATTGCTGGGTTAGTAGTTGCTGGGAACCTTCCTACACTGGCTGAGGTCGTCCGTTCTGCACACAAGATGACCAACATGAAGATTTTGGAGGGCGCTTTACCTCCCAAGGGTTCGACTGCGAAGGGGTCTGATGGCAACAAGAGGAAATGGGAGAACGTGGGTAAGAGTGCAGTGCCGGCGCCGTCTCAACCGGCCAAGAAGACTGAGGGATCTGGGTCGTCTTCTTCGCAGAAGACAGGTGGATACATTGGGAAGCATCCCAAGTGTAACAAGTGTGGCTTTCACCATTCGGGGAATTGTGATCGAGCCCGTTGTCATCGGTGCCATCAGTTGGGGCACCATGCTAAGGATTGCAAGGTGGCGCTCACCCCAACTAAGACTCCTGCGGCTACTCCTGCTCCTGCAGCTCAGGGGACTCAGGGGAGGCAGGGGTGTTACAACTGTGGTGACACGAGACACTTCAAGCGTGATTGTCCCAAGCTGAAGCAGGGCGATAATGGGAGGGGCGGAAACGGTAACGGTAACGGGAATGGCGGCGGAGGCAGGACTGCGCGTGCTTTCGTCATTGGGTCTGCGGAGGCTAGGCAGGATCCAGACACAGTTACCGGTACGTTCCTTCTCAACAATCGCTATGTTTCTGTTTTATTTGATTCTGGTGCCGATAAGAGCTTCGTATCTGTGGATGTTATTCAGTTGCTAGATATAGTACCCACACCTTTAGAGGCTAAGTATTTGATAGAATTGGCTAACGGTAAGAACATCGAGGCGACTCATATCCTTAGGGAGTGTCACTTGGAACTGTCGGGTCTGTCATTCCCCATTGACCTTATGCCTGTACCTCTGGGTAGTTTCGATGTCGTTGTGGGCATGGATTGGTTATCGTTGTATCGCGCAGAGATTGTTTGCTTTGACAAGGTTATTCGGATCCCTCTCCCTGATGGAGAGATTCTTTCGGTTCACGGCGAGAAAAGCGGTGCTCCGCTGAGTATCATTTCCAGCATGAAAGCCCGTAAGTATCTTCGAAAGGGCTGTTCGGCCATTCTGGCACTTGTTAACGTTTCTACTGACGATGAGAAGAAGATTGAGGATATTCCGGTGGTTCGTGACTTTTCTGATGTGTTTCCTGACGATTTGCCTGGTCTTCCTCCCCATCGTCAGGTTGAGTTTGGTATTGATCTTGCTCCGGGCGCAGCTCCTATTGCCTGAGCTCCGTATCGTCTTGCACCTCCTGAGATGCAAGAGTTATCCAGCCAGTTACAGGAATTCTTGGAAAAGGGTTTCATTCGACCGAGCTCGTCCCCGTGGGGAGCTCCTATTTTGTTTGTGAAGAAGAAGGATGGGAGCCTTCGTATGTGTATTGATTACCGTGAGCTGAACAAAGTGACCATCAAGAATCGTTATCCTCTTCCTCGCATTGATGATCTCTTTGACCAGCTTCAGGGCTCCAGCTACTACTCGAAGATTGATTTGCGGTCCGGTTATCACCAGTTACGCGTCAGGGAAGCTGACATACAGAAGACTGCTTTTCGCACTCGTTATGGCCATTTTGAGTTCTTAGTCATGCCTTTCGGTCTCACTAACGCACCGGCAGTGTTCATGGATTTGATGAACCGTGTTTGTAAGCCGTACCTTGATAAGTTCGTTATCGTGTTCATTGATGACATTCTGATTTATTCCAAGAACAAGGCGGATCATGAGGAACATCTGCGGCTGGTCTTGGAACTTTTGAGACGGGAGCAGTTGTATGCTAAGTTCTCAAAGTGTGATTTTTGGTTACGCGAAGTTCAATTCCTAGGGCATGTGGTGAATGAACTGGGAATTCATGTCGATCCGGCTAAGATCGAAGCTATTAAAGACTGGGAAGCACCAAAGACGCCATCTGAGGTGCGGCAATTCCTGGGTCTTGCAGGTTACTATCGGCGTTTTATCGAGGGATTTTCGAAGATCGCTCAACCCCTCACTGCTCTCACCCAGAAGGACCGAAAGTTCGACTGGGACGAACCACAGGAATCAGCATTTCAGATGCTGAAGCTTAAACTTTGTTCTGCACCTATCTTATCCCTTCCTGAGGGTACGGATGATTTCGTTGTGTACTGTGATGCTTCCATTCGGGGTCTTGGTTGCGTGTTGATGCAGCGCGGGAAGGTTATTGCTTATGCTTCTCGTCAACTCAAGGTTCACGAGAAGAACTATACTACTCACGACTTGGTGCTGGGTGCAGTGGTCTTTGCGTTGAAAATCTGGAGACATTACTTGTACGGTACCAAGTGTGAAGTTTACACCGATCACAAGAGTCTCCAGCATATTTTCGACCAGAAGGTGTTAAACATGCGACAGCGTCGTTGGGTTGAACTCTTGAACGATTACGACTGTGCGATTAAGTACCATCCTGGCAAGGCAAACGTTGTGGCGGATGCCTTGAGCAGGAAGGAGTCGGCGAAGCCTCGGCGTGTCCGAGCCTTGCAGCTTACCATTCATTCCTCCTTACCTGACCGGATCCGTTCGGCTCAGGTGGATGCCTTGAAGGAGGAAAACCTTAAGGCCGAAACGATGCACAGTGCGGACAAACACCTTGAGCTTAGGTCTGATGGCCTACACTACTTCGCTGGGCGTGTTTGGGTTCCTTTACTCGGGGGATTACGGGAGCTTGTCTTGGACGAGGCTCACAAATCCCGGTATTCTATTCATCCAGGCTCCGATAAGATGTATCAGGATCTGAAGATACTTTATTGGTGGCCGAACATGAAGGCTGATATAGCCTCCTATGTGAGCAAATGCTTGACCTGCGCTAAGGTCAAGGTGGAGTATCAGAAGCCGTCTGGTCTCCTACAGCAACCTGAGATTCCAGAATGGAAGTGGGAGCGGATCACGATGGATTTCATCACCAAGTTACCGAGATCACCAAGTGGTTGTGACATGATTTGGGTGATCGTCGACCGGTTGACGAAATCGGCACACTTCATACCTATTAAGGAAACGGACGGACTCGAGCGGTTGGCTCGACTCTACCTTAAGGAGGTGGTCTCTCGGCACGGGGTGCCTGTTTCTATCATTTCTGATCGTGATTCCCGCTTTGCTTCGCGTTTCTGGAAGGCTCTTCATAAGGCCTTGGGTACTCAGCTGGATATGAGTACGGCTTATCATCCGCAAACTGACGGCCAGAGTGAGCGGACGATACGAACACTGGAGGACATGCTGCGGGCATGTGTCATCGATTTTGGCAAAAGTTGGGAGATTCACCTGCCGTTGGTGGAGTTCTCCTACAACAACAGCTATCACTCTAGCATCAAGGCAGCTCCGTTCGAGGCTCTTTACGGACGGAAATGCCGATCACCACTTTGTTGGGCCGAGGTGGGCGAGAGCCAGCTCACTGGTCCGGAACTCGTGAACGAAACTTCGGAGAAAATCGTACAGATCCGTCAACGTTTGGCTGCTGCACGGGATCGTCAGAAGAGCTATGCCGATCGCCGTCGCAAACCGCTAGAGTTCCAGGTTGGGGACAAGGTGCTTCTGAAAGTTTCACCATGGAAGGGCGTCATACGCTTTGGAAAGCGTGGCAAGCTTAACCCTCGTTACGTCGGACCGTTCGCAATCCTGGAACGGATTGGGCCGGTGGCGTACAGACTTGAATTACCGACGGAGCTCGGTAATGTTCACAACGTCTTCCATGTGTCTAACTTAAGGAAGTGTTTGGCTGATGAATCTCTTGTTGTACCACTGGAAGAGATCAAGGTTGACGATCGTCTTCGCATTGTGGAGGAACCCGTAGAGATTCTGGATTACAAGATTCGTAGCCTTCGGCGGAGTAAAATCCGCATCGTTAAAGTTCGTTGGAACTCGGATCGTGGACCGGAGTTCACGTGGGAACGAGAGGACCAGATGAAGGCTAAGTACCCTCATCTCTTTCCGAAGCGCGCGTTCGAGTCCAGGCATGTTACTGCTGAAGCAGAGTGAATCTCGGGGCGAGATTCCCTTTCAACGTGGGGATGATGTGACAACCGGTAACCTTTCTTTTCGTTTTCTTCCTTTTCGTCTTTTTCACTTTTGGGCTTCGTGCAATTTTCGGGACGAAAATTCTTTCAACGTGGGGATGATGTGACACCCGGCATGTTCGGCTTAAACATAATAGTAACATCTAAGTCTACCTTAGCGAGAAACGTTTATAAACAAACTTAACTGGGTCAGTTGAGTCCGGTTAAATTAGGATTGTCCAGGGTCAATGATCTGGAGGATCATTGGGAGTCGTTTTGGGAATATATTAGTACCGGGTTCCGTCGTTGGTGACATTACATGAACTAATTAAGTATATGTGTAGATTATGGGTCGTGTGGTGAATTGTATGCTTATACTTGCTTAAATGATGTACAAATGATTATACGTGCCTAAACATGCTAAGTATAGACTATGGATGCATGCTTATGTGTTAAGATGTGTTAGAATGCGTTAAACACGACAAACTGGAAAAAGGTTAACATGTGTTAAAAGTGCTGTTAACATGTGTTAAAAAGTGCTGATGACCTGAATGTGGAAATAATGGGCGAATGTGGAAATGGGACTTGAGAAATGGGCGAATGTGGAAACAAAGTGGGCGAATGTGGAAAGATTCCACATTCGACCATTAAAAAGGGGCGAATGTGGAAAAGTTCCACATTCGACCACATAAACTGGGCGAACCTGGACTGGGTATAAATACCATCCTTAGCCATTTTTCACCATTTCACAAACCCTAAACGCCTCCAAACACTCTCTATCAGCTATTATCATTGGGGAAGGAGTTTTTGAGCTTGTTTTTCATAACCTAACTCTCTAAATCATTACAAGTGAAGATCTAAGGTGTGTTCTTCATTACAAATCCTTTTTAAACAATTTTGACTTGTTTTAATCTAAACCCCAAGGGTCCAGATCTGATATCAACCTATTTTATGAATAAAAACCTTTCCTAACCAAAACCTATTCATAAACAATGAGTTTTTATGCAAATAAACATGTGTTAGTATGATATTATGCATTGTTTGATGATTACTTGTTGTATAGACGATATGACAACAACCTAGGGCTGTTATTAATGATGGGTTATGATTGAAACATGTTACCTTTGATTGTTGATGGTGTTTTGGCGATTAAAGGGGTTTTTAGTTAGATTTAGGGTTTGTTGTTGGATGATTATGATAAGGTTATGATAGGGGTTTCTTGTTCATGATGTTTCGTGATGTTTTCGGATGTTTTTCGACGCGTTTTTGGAAAAATCTGACATCAGGGGCGAACCTGGAATACCTTCGACCAGTCGAACGGTCGAAGGTGGATTCCAGGGGTCGAACCTGGAAGCTGAAGGAGCGAAGGTGCTACAAGTGGGCGAAGGTGGGAGGAAAAGGGGCGAATGTGGAATTTCAAGGACACATTCGACCAAATAAGGACACCTTCGACCACTTACAGTCACATTCGACCCTACGTTAACAAAAATGAGATTTTTGATACAAACTAAGTGTTTTATGCTTGAACCTTGCGTGTAATCTATGTGTACTTGATTAGTTAGGGTAATGGGTCACCAACGGGATGTCGGGTCGGTCTAGTGTGTCGGTTAAACATTTAAACACGTTTTAAAAACATACTTGGTTATGATCTGGACAATCGGGGACTAGATAACCTTATGGTTATTAGTCAGAACACTTATGTGAACATTTTGATAGATCTCCGGTAGAGGGATCATCAAGGGCTAAACATCTTTTACATACATTTGAGGAACGCTATCTAAGGTGAGTTCACGGCCCCACTTTTAATGCTTTAACCTTTGGGGGAGAAAACATGCGCTAAACAGTTTTGGTAACATATGTCATACTATGGTTTTAACTTTATATTGCTATACGATCTTTTGGAAAGTCCCGGGGGAAACCATGAATGTGCGGGTTTGCACAACGTGGGAAATGTGGATAGATCTATTGGGCGTGACCTGCCCCACTCGTCGGCTTGGAGGGCCGGGCGGGTGCATATTATCTCGAACAGGAACATTATCGTGCTGAACATTACGGGCTGCTAAACATGCTAAACATTGCTAAACGTGTCCAGTAATGGTTTCCAATCGTAGTAGTAATAAAACATACGCCTAGCTAGCGTACTTGGTAGCATTGATATAGTATGGACATGGTAACATTTGGATAACATTTTTGAACAAACCTGTGAACTCACCAGCATTATATGTTGACGTCTTTTGGCATGTTTTTCTCAGGTCGCTAAGGTAGCAACAACTGGATCTAGGCGCACGAGTCAGCACGGGCGTCTAGGGTTTAGAGCATGGTCTTCATTAAACATTTGAACTATGTCTTTTGGGTTGTAAACATTTAAAGCTTCCGCTACAGTTTATGCTTTTATAATTATATCTTTTGGGTTTTGTCTTATGCATATAGTGTTGTTTATTGTGACCGTTGACTTGAATCCTGGTTTGTCATGCGCCTCGCGGTAAAACCCCGCAAGTGGAATTTGAGGGTGTGACAAGGCTGCTGTAAATCAGCCTTGCCATTAGTATCCTGGGAGTCTTCTAATTGCTGAGAACAATGTGTTCCAGAGTCTTTATTACCTCTAACCCTCCATTCATCATTGGGATCATTCACCCTAGAATCATGTTGATGTTCCGTGTTTTGAAAAAGATCAAAGAAATTTAAAGAGTCAACAACTTTATCTTCATTAGAATCAAAGGCTTTCAAAATACTAGTGTCCTTAAAAGGAAAGCAGGTTTCAAAAAATTTCACATCTCTAGAGAAGAAAATATTTTTAGAATCAAGACTAAATAATTTGTAACCTTTTTTCTCATTTGAATAGCCTATAAGAACACATTTCTCAGCCCTGCTTTCAAGTTTATTAGACTCATTTAGAACAGTAGCAAAACACAGACAACCAACGACTCTAAGGTGTTCAAAGAAGGGTTCAAAATTAAACAATAACTCTTAAGGAGTTTTCCCATTCAGAATAGAGGAAGGAGTCCTATTGATCAAATAAGAAGCAGTTAGAACACATTCAGTCCAGAACTTAACAGGTAAGTTACTTTGGAAAAGTAAAGCCCTAGCAACATTGAGCAGGTGTCTATGCTTTCTTTCCACCACACCATTTTGTTGTGGTGTATAAGCACAGGTGGTTTGATGAATAATACCTTTTTCCTTACAAAAGTTATTCATTTGAGAATTTACAAACTCTAAACCATTATCACTTCTAATAATTTTAACATTGTTATGAAACTGAGTTTCAATAAGATTAACAAAGTCCTTAAAATTCTGGAAAACATCAGTTTTATGCTTCATCAAACACACCCAAACAGTTCTAGAGAAATCATCCATAATAGTCAAAAAAATATCTTTGTCCTTCTCTATCAACTATTATGTAAGGACCCTAAACATCAATGTGAACTAAATGCCCTACATGTAAGCTGTTATGATCACTAAGAGGAAATGGTTCCCTGTGTTGTTTAGCCCTTTGGCAAACTTCACATGGACCATTATCACCAGTAGACCCTGAGCCCACATCCAGATTAAGAACTTTCAAAACCTAATTAGAAGGGTGACCTAATCTAGCATGCCAAAGTTTAACAACGTTGCTATTATTGCACCACACCTTAGAAGACACAGAGGAGTTGCCACACATATATAACCCATCCATTTGACTACCAATCACTAGGGTTTTCTTGGTAGATAGGTCCTGAATATAACACTTATGTTCATCAAAACCTACAAACAGTTTATTATCCCTAGCCAATTTATGCACAGATAGGAGGTTAACAGTGTATCAGGTACTACTAACACATCTTGAAGAATAGTATTGTCAGATAGTTTTAGTTTACCAATTTTAGTTACTAAGGAAAATGTCCCATTAGGATGTTTAATTTTGATATTAAAATAAAAAATCTATGTAATCAAACACATCCTTATCATTATTAACCATGTGTTCACTGAATCCACTATCCAACCTATTCCTATTAAAGTACCATTAACACTAGTAAAACAGTAAACAACAGACCCAATGGCAGAAGCATAGTAGAACCCACCTGACAGATTACAGCTTTGAGAAGCAGAAACAGTGGGTTTCTTAGCAATAAGGCTTAAGAGCTTAGCCACTTGATCACTAGTTAAACCACTCACAGAACTATTAGCACACTCAGAGACACTATTGTTTTTAACAACACCCTTCCTGTTTTGATTGTTTTTGTTTCTAGACCAAGGTGGATATCCTATAAGTTCAAAACACTTGTCCACAAGATGACCAGTTTTGTTACAATGAGTACATTTTAAAGCTTGATTAGGACCCTTTTTAACCTTTTTATTATAAGAGGATTCACCACCTTGACTAGCCTTAGCCATGAAATTAACAGCCTGATTTAGCTTGTTATTACTACTATTGCTAGAGTTTCTATGAGACTCTTCTCTAGAAACTAAGGCAAAAACTTCCTTTACAGACGGAAGTTCACTTTTAAGAACTGCATCAATTTCATCATATTAGAATTACTATTAAACTCCATAGAAGCATCACAAACACAGGTAGGTAACTACAAGATTTGGTCCAATTGCTTCCACATGATATTCAATTTATGGTAATATTCAGACACATGCATACCATTCTGAGAAAAAGAATTAATTCTTTGATATAGATCAAACACGACTGAACCATCAATCTTATTATAAGTCTCCTTAAGATCTTTCCAAACTTCAGAGGCAAGTTTGGAATAGATCTGTCCCATATATAGTTCCTTAGAAATAGAACTAAGAATCCAGGTTAAAAGAACACTATTACATTTGTCCCATTGATTAGCAAGAACAACATCATTAGTGGGTTTGACACGATCACCATTGATAAAACCTAACTTGTTTTTAACTTGAAGACTCAATGTCATAGCATTTGCCCAAACCATATAATTCTTAGTACCCTTTAACTTTATACTAACAATAGTTAGATTAGTAGAATCACTGGCATGCAAATACAATGGATCACTAGCATCAAGCTTGCTAACAAGGGTAACATTAACAGGATCAATAATGGCACCACGAGCAGCACAAAACGCAACCAAGAAACACAAAGACCAACCAACAGTGGTGAAGCCCCGCCGGTGATCTAGATAACCGGTTCGTCACTCAAATGGTGTCGGTCCAGGTCCTCACGAGGGAGCCAACACTTGATCTTGACAAACCCTAGATCTAAACAGGGACACAAGCCCTGGCACACGACTCCTTAGGACAGACACTAGACACAAGAGAGAGAGAACAAGAACAATCTCACCAATCAAGGCCCAAGTTACGGTTCGCCAACAACTCGTAGTGTTCAACCTTCACTTAGGGTTGAACACCAGAGAGCAAAAGAAAAAAATGCCTCCAACAACAAACCCTAGATCTAGAACAACCAAGATCCAAGGAAGATGAACAGTCGGAACACGATCTTCACCAGAAACAGCAGCGGAACCAATCGACAGATCAAGAGCTCAACCAGAGCTCTGATACCATGTCAAATTTAGTCGGCACAGATTCGACTATCTTTATTAATCAAAAACCAAAATACACAAAGGCCTGACAAGATTCAAAGACAAACAAAGTGCATTACAACCAATCCTCACTACAACAAAGCTCTCAACACTCAGAAGATCATCTACTAGATGATCAACAACAATACACAAGGAAATCACTGGATTGTAAGATCAAGATGATCTATACAATCAAAACCCTAATTGTTACGAGAGAGTATTGACAGAGAGAAAGTGAGAGAAATAATCTGATCAAAAGTTGTAAATGGAGAAAACACAAAGCCTTATATAGAGGGGGGGGGGGGGGCTTTGTATTTCTTAGAGAGACCAATGGCCAGCAATCAAACCATCCAAAGGATGAGAAGCAACCGTGCAATATTCATGTATTGCCAGCCTGGCACACAACAAGCAGTGCTAAAGGGCCATTGGCCAGACCAGACATCAAGCAACACGAGCAACTAAGCTGGGCCACAAACAAAAGAACATGACTTGATAAGCTGGGCCAAGAGTAGCAACTGGGCTTGATCTGCAACTAGACCAGCACCAAACCTACATACCAAAAACTTATGAAAAATGTTTTAAACATTATCAAAGAAAAAAATTGATAAAAAAATATTATATATTGTATATTTTTAACACGTTGTAACAAGTTAACATCTATAATCTATAAATATATATAAAAGAATTGAAGTTTGCTGACGTGGCATTCAATGGTGTCCTCAACCATCCCTTAAATGTGCCACGTGGCATAATGAGGTGCAATAATTTTTTTTTAATTTTTCGTTTTTATTATTATTAAAATCTTTTTTTGAAACCCTAATCCTTGTGATGTTCTCTTCTCTCCATTCTTTATCTCTTCCTCACCTCTCCCCTCAATCTCTTTCCATTTTTTTTTTAATTTGATGTGTTTGAAGATGATGCAGTTTTCCCCAAATCATAACAATGTGGTTGTATTTTATTGAGTTATGTGAAGGAAAGTTAGGTAAGTGAGATGATTTAGTGGGAGAAGTGCATGTAGTTTGTTCTAATCAGCTTTTTGGTTATATATTTTCGCTCATGGAGATGTCTGTGTTCAAGCTGTTGTTAACTCATTTTTTGATAGTCCAGTTTTTTAGATCTAAATTCTAGGAGGTTTTAGAACGGGTTCTTAGTAATAGACATCTTGATAAGTCGCAATCTGTCCATCGGATGGTTCATTGTCCTTTCTAGTGATCTGGTTCAAGCCCTTTGGAACCTCTTGCCCACCAGCTTCACTCGTAGACATGGGGCTACTTGGTGGATCGAGCTTTTGGGATAATAGTCATAGTACTTTACCATGCCAAACAATCAGAATGGCCGAACACACTTTGTATGGTTTTTGAAAGGAATGATTCAACTCAATGATTTCTCATTCATTAGAATACCATTTATAATACATCATAATCTCCTCTATTTTAGGGAGATTTGTTTACATTGATTTACAATATAATTTACCATATATACAATATATTATTACACCCCCACAGTCGAAATGTCGAGCGGACCGATGCTGAGACTGGCTCGAAAATCATCAAATAAGACGTGAGGGAGGCCTTTGGTAAATATATCCGCGATCTGATGGTGATACGGGACCTGCAAGACACGGATGTGACCACGCTATACCTGTTCGCGGACGAAGTGAATGTCGAGCTTAATATGTTTAGTGCGCTGATGCTGAACCGGGTTGCCAGAGAGATAGACAGCATTAACATTGTCACAGTAGACTAAAGTGGCTCGAGAGAGAGGATGTTGTAGTTCGAGTAATAGGTTGCGTAACCAACATATGTCAGCCACAACATTTGCAACACCTCGATATTCGGCTTCTGCATTGGATCAAGAAACAGTGGACTGACGCTTAGAAGACCATGAGATTAAGTTATCTCCCAAGTATACGCAATATCCAGAGGTGGAACGGCGAGTGTCCGGACAACCAGCCCAATCGGCATCCGTGTAAGCTATCAAGGAGAGATTGTGAACCGGGCCAAGATGAAGGCCAAAATCGGAAGTACCCTGTAAATACCTAACAATGCGCTTCAGAGCGTTCCAGTGATCCAAACGAGGAGCATGCATGTGCATACAAATCTGTTGCACAACGTAGGAGATGTCTGGTCTGGTGAAGGTGAGATACTGTAAGGTACCAGCAAGGCTACGAAAGGTAGACGGGTCATCATGTAGAGGACCTGAATCAGCCGAAAGCTTGGATTGGGTGTCAACTGGTGTAGCAACGGGTTTGCAAGAATCCATACCAGCCCGATGTATAATATCATTAACATACGCCTTTTGAGAAAGGAACATGTTATCACCGTCACGAGTTACCCGAATACCCAAAAAATAAGACAGTGGCCCCAAATCTTTCATAACAAATTCCCCTGACAAAACATGTAAAAGCCATTTGCGAAGAGGGTCAGTGGACGTGGCAAGGATGATGTCGTCTACGTATATGAGAAGATACACGATGTCTAGCCCATTATGATAAATAAACAATGAATTATCTGACTTGCTCTGACGAATCCCATGTAACTTGACAAAGTCGGTAAACCGCTGGTACCAAGCCCGTGGTGCCTGCTTTAGACCATATAGAGATTTCTTGAAACGACACACATGATCGGGAAAGTCTTTGTGCCGAAACCCCATGGGTTGATGCATAAATACTGTTTCTTCCAAGTTGCCATGGAGAAATGCATTAGTGATGTCCAACTGATGAATGGGCCAGGACCTGGATAGGGCTAAAGAGAGAACCAGACGAATACTGGAGGGTTTAACCATTGGGCTAAATGTTTCGCCACAGTCAATGCCCACCTGTTGTTTACGACCATCACATACCAAACACACCTTGTAACGCTCCAAACTTCCATCCGACCTGAATTTATGTTTAAATAACCACATGCAACGTATAATATTCATGTCCGGGGAGCGAGGTACAAGCTCCCAGGTCTTGTTTTTAATAAGGGCACTAAACTCATTGACATGGCATTGTACCATTCGGGAGAGGGCAAGGTAACCTGTGGGGTTTTTGGTATAGGGACGATAGTGGAGGTATGGAGATTAAAGTGGGATTTGGGTTTGACAATGCCACTCATAGAGCGGGTATGTATTGTCCTAGTGGGGGGAGGAGGAGGTAGGGGAGAGGGACTGGGGACGGAGTTAGACGACGTGTGGGACGTCAAATGGTCAGGAGGAGGCGGTGGGCTATGAGCCGTTGGAGGAGTAGAGTGTAGGGCCGAAACAGTATCGGGTGGGGTGGTTATGTTTGGGCTTGTGGATTGAGGCTGGAAGGATGGGCCGGTACTGTTAGGTGAGTTTGGGTGGGGAGGTGATGGTGGGCTCGGAGTGGGGTGTGGGCATGGAGAGAGATTGGTGTGAGGTGGGGTGATGGTGGGAATGGACTGGTCTTGAGTTGTAGGCTGTTGAGATTTTGCGGACTTTTGTAAATGGTCCCAAACGAGAGGGTGGATAGTAGGATTTAGAAAGTCATAGGATGGAGGTTTTGTGGGTGATTGAATGGTATATGGAAAAATGGATTCCTCGAAATGCACATGCCTCGGAATAATTATTTGATGTGTGGTGAGGTCAAACATTTATACCCACAATGGTTGTTGGGGTATCCGAGGAAGACACAAGGGTGGGAGCGGTAGTTTAGTTTGTGTATTGTGGTGGAAGGTGTGAGAGGGTAACAAAGGCACCCGAAGACACCAAGGTGATCATATTCCGGGGTGCAATTGTAGAGAAGGGAGGTAGGGGATTTGAAGTTATGAAGTTTGCTAGGTAGGATATTGAGAAGATAAGTGACGGTTTCAAGGGCATGATGCCACATGTTGGGAGGTAAGGAGGCTTGGGCGAGGTGGGTACGGATCATGTTGTTGATGGTGCGGATTTTGCGCTCCGCTTTACCATTTTGGGATGAGGTGTAAGGGCAAGAAAAGTGAAAGTGCATGCCATTATGATTACAAAAGTTATAGAAATTCTGGTTTGCATATTCTTTCCCATTGTCACATTGAAATTGCTTGATTTTACGGTCAAATTGGGTGTGGATTAAATTATGGAGAGTGGCAAATGTGTGAAACACTTGTGATTTATTAGCTAATGGAAATTGGTAAAATCATCCAAAAATAGTATATAATATTTGTGACCAGCCGTAGTAAGTACGGGAGAGGTCCATAAATCACTGTGAACAATGTGAAAGGCAGAATAAGTATGATTAAAAAAATTAGAAAAAGGCAATTTAACACTTTTGCCAAAAATGCAAGGCTGACAATGTGTTTTATTAAGTTTTCCAAAATCAACAAAAGGAGACAGTTTCAAAGACTATAACAGGTTATTTCTAGGGTGACCCAAGCGTTGATGCCAGCGATCTTGAGACACAGCAACAAAAGTGGAAGGTTGAGAGGTCTTGAGAGGGAGCGAATCAGTCAGGGGATAAAGATCGCATGTGCTATTGCATCGTAGAAGGGTTTTGAGATCCTTCACAAGAAAGCCAAAAGGGTCAATTTCAGCAGACACTAAGTTATCAGTGGTAAGGCGACGAACAAAAATTAGGTTTTTGATTTGGGGCAAATAGGACATTATTTAGTTTAAGTAGAGGGTATGGTGGTGGTAGGACCTGGTTGCCTTGGGCCAATACAGGAATAGACATGCCATTACCAACGACAATATTTTTATTAGTGCACTAATTAAAATTAGACGGGGAGTATATACCTTGCTCATTTGCGGAGTGAGACGATGCACCAGTGTCCATCACACCATGATCCGGTGGGTTGAGAGCCAAAGAATATAACGCCTGTTCAATGTCAGTTGGTGAATAGCTGGTGAAGTGGGCTTGGTTGGGTCGTGGGACAAGTATGCCTTGAGAGTTTGGGTTATTGGTCATAGAGGGGTATGGACATGGAGGTTGGGCCGCAGGTTGTTTGTTGAGGAGTGAGGCCCATTGGGCGGCTGTCCAGTTACTGGGGAATACGATGTAGGGATGGCTTGGGTTGGTTTGTGGAGAGGAGTTGGTGCGAGGCTTGTTGTGGTATGGTCTACCTCGGCGACCACGGCCACCACGGGTCCGAGCAGCCGGGTCTGAGGGGGTGAACGAGGCAAGTTGAGGGGTGGGTTGTGAGGCGGTGGAGTTGGTGGTATGGAGGGCAGTAGCGGCTGAGTTGGAGGCCCAAGATACCTGTCTTTTCTTTTTGCTTTCTTCAAAATTGAGACGTGACCGTACCTCAGCAAATGGTGGTAAAGGGATTTGGTTTTGAAACACAGTAGATATGCTATCATATTGTCCTGTAACGCCAGTTAAAACCTTGATAACTAGCATCCTATTGTCAACGGGAGAGCCAACGCTCTCGAGTTGATCAGCCTGATGTTTGGTGTGTTCACAGTATTCAGCCATGGAGGGAAAATTCTCAAGGCACAGGTTAGCAAATTCTTGGCCCAGAAAAATAGCCCTGGTGTTTTGGTTATCATTAAATTCACTTTCAACCGCGATCCACGCCTCGTGAGCGGATTGACCGGGTTGAAGGATAATGTAGAGAAGGGGTTTAGAGATGGTGGCGTAGATCCATTGAAGGACGATAGCGTCTAACCTGGACCATAGCTATTCTGCCGCAGCGGCGGTGGCTTCGGCTTTTGCAGCAGCCGTAGATCAGAGGATGAGGGAGGGGGGTGGCGGCAGATTTGGGAGATAGGTGTCTAGCACTTGGTAGGCTTAACAGTGCACCCGAAAAAGAGTTTTCCAGGTGGTGTCGTATGTTGAATCTTTTTCCAGAATGATGGGTATGTGAGATTTGATGTTGTTGACTGTGAGAGCAGGGTGCAACATCATGGAATCTATGGGAGGGATAGAGAACAGAGTGGGGAAGGGAGATGCGGAAAGGGAGGGTATGGAATGTGTAGAGATTGCCGGCGACTGGGAAAAGCAACCGGAAAAGAATTAAGGAGGGCAACGACGGTGGGGTAGGGTTGGGTTAGATGGACCAATGGTTTGATACCATGAAAGGAATGATTCAACTTAATGATTTCTCATTCATTGGAATACCATTTATAATACATCATAATATCCTCTATTTTAGGGAGATTTGCTTACATTGATTTACAATATAATTTACTATACATACAATATATTATTAGTTTTTAATGAATGGTTAAGAACGCAGACTAACTGTCTGATTAAATGCTTAACTTAAGAAAAAAAGATTATAAACCTTAAAACAGTTTGATTTTATTTAGTTTTATTATGATGGATGCGTTCTTTATGTTTATATATATATATATATATATATATATATATATATATATATATATATTTTATTTTCGATTGAGAGTATTTTTTTTATGGGATTTGTTTTGTGCAGATTGTGAGATGGCTGAATCAAAGAGGAATATGAATATCACTATGTGTTTCGGTCTACGAAACCACAAGGTTAGAGTTTGAATAATAAAGAATGAAGAAAAAAGATTATTATTTATATTTTATAAACTAATAAAGTGTGAAATATTGATGATATAGGACCAACAATGGTTGTTTTGAGACAAGACATCAGTCATAATATGCAGGTAATCTTTGGATTTACTTTGTTACACCCTTTGAAAAAAGACAAGTTAATAATGCACTGCACGAAAGTCAACATAAATACAAAGGATTATGGAGTTGACGAACTTGACGTGGCGAGAACAAGGGAAAGTTTAATTATTCTTTTATATTTTAAGTATTCGGTTTCTTTGTTATTGTTATGAACGGCTAACATTTTTGTGATTTTCTTTGGGTGGATGGTTCTTTTTATTTACCCTAGGTTTATTATTTGTCGAATCTAGCAATCTAAGCATTTGATGTTTTTTTTATTGATTGATTGTAAATGTGTTGGATCAGTATTGCTCTTTTGTATGAACTTGCTAGTGAACACTTAGGTGTTTAACAAGTTCTTGATCAGTGATAGCACAGCGGAATGTTATGAGTTTAAAGCTACACTTATCAACAGGAGTTATAACTCCTCCTGGATTGAAAAACTAATAAATGATAAGTATTTATTGAGAATCTAAGTATTGAATGAGAATGAAACACTTAGACAGATTCTCAATAAACATGAAATGGAAATAACAATAATATGTGTTGAAGGATTTCTGTATTAAAATCAATGTCTAAAACAGAGGGATGAACCCTTCTATTTATAGACTTTACAAATACATGAACCTTGCCAAAAAGCAATTTCAGAAACAAGTTGCAAACAAGTTGCAGTCTTGGAACTTGTACATAAAGTAAAAGTAATACTAAACTAATAAACTACTGATACAAAGGGCGGTGGAAAAGATCTTCTCATAAGTACTGATGAATGACAAACTACTGATGAGTAGTTTGTCTTCAGTAGTTCTTCAGTAGAAATGTCTGGTTTGAACTTCAGAACTTCTGATGACTTTTCTTCTTTAGTACTTGTGGATTCTCTTCTTCAGCAGTTTGATCTTCCTTCTTCAGCAGTTCTATACTTAGAATATTTTGACAGAAGTGAATTAGACTAAGGTTTGCAAAAGTGGTTTCACCAATCCTTTTTGTCCTAACAAAATGGTTGAATGTTATTTGTAACTTTGTTCTTTATCTTTCAATTTTCAAGAGTTCTAAAATTGGGATCTATTAGAGAGGGTTTGGTTTGGTAATCATTAATTGACAATCGTGTTGTTTCTTGTGGATCTTTAATCAAGTTGCTAGGTATGTTGTTCCATGTTGACTTTTATTTGAATTAATAAACTTTAATTTGATTTTATTTTTTATTAATTGTGGGCGTGTTGATGTTGTGATTAAAGGAAGCTGACAGAACCAGAATTTCTCTCATACTTCGGTATCCGTGAGTTGAACTCATATTTCGCTTAAGGTAACGATATGGTCTTCTTTGTTCTTTCGATTTAATTGCTATTGTTGTTTGCACCTCATATGCGATGTTGTCTTTGTTGGTTAGCCACGCCTTGATGAAGCTTGAGCTTTGTTTCACGGTCATGTCATGTATATAATAGATTGTATTTTATGTTTTAACACCAGTTAAATGGTTTTGTATGCTCTTTATAACATGTAGACGAGCATGCGAAATCTTCCAGCGTCTGACATGATAGAATCGTGCTCTGTAGTTGGCCCTGGCTGTATAAACGTTAAGTTATCAACACAATGGATAGCTAAGGTACTAATTTTGATTGCTATGTAATTATTACAATGTGGAAAATTGTAGGCTTTCTAATACAGATCGTCTTTCGGTCATGTCATGTATATAATAGACTGTATTTTAAGTTTTAACACCAGTTAAATGGTTTTATATGCTCTTTAATCGGTCATACAATGAATTTGTTATGCACATATTGATTAGGTGATGGATGAATATCAAATGACGCATGGTGATTCATGTGTACAAGCAGATAAAACCGATCAAGCTCCGGATCTTAATGATGCTTTAACCAGGTTTTCTTCTTTTATCATTTTTTATTTAGTCATATTATATTTTTCAACCCCGGGAAGGTCCCGGGGTAATCAACTAGTACATTTATAACTATTTTTAAATGTATAAAAACCATAACTGGGCCCAATGAGTTAGGCTAACATAAAAGAGACTAAGATAACCCAACAGAGGCCCGATATAAAAACCATAACTAGGCCCAATGAGTTAGGCTAACATGTCTCTTTCATGCAGAGGACGACAATAACCATCTCATATATCCGATCTTTACAAAAGTGTATATTTGGTCTATCTGCTACGGCCCATCCTTGATTTTGTGTGCTCGTTGTCATTGTCATTTGTTATACTTATTGTGTGCATTGTGTTTTTACCACTGAGCTTCAGTTGAAGAAATGTTGTCATTTGTTATACTCATGTTTTGCTAGGTAGATGGCGGAGAATGTGTTTTCGTCAGTTACTCAGGTATGGGATGATATTGAAGCTTGTAGTAACACTTTAATTTAAGGTACAATGGATGATGGATGTAGTCATAGTTGTTAAGACCCGTACAAGTCATGAGTAGACTCAAAACGAGTGATTGACCAAGTGTGGTTGACTCGTGACTCGTACTGGTCAGAATTTTAGTTCTTGCGTTTGGACTAAAACAACTATATATAAAAATATGTATTATCACATGTTTTATGTTATCGTGACTCTTACGAGTAGAATCGCGATCCAAAAATTATATAAACGTGTCACAAGTCGAATTGCGAGCTAACAAGTATGTCTGCCCCACTACGGACGGTCTTAAGGTTCGAAAACACATTTCATCAGATTTGCGTCTTAACTTTTACTGTTCATTGTTATTATCTTCAGATTAATGAGATGATCTAAAATGTGTTTTATAACTTTGCATTTTAAATATTTCTTATCTTTTTAAGTTTGATCGTTGAGTTCAATCCCAATACAATTATATGTTAGCCTGAGTAGGTCTTCTCCGAATAAAATTATTGGAAGCCCACTCATCATAATCCCCTGTTAGATAGATCCTAGGAAGAAAAACAACAAACGCAAACATCACTAAAATATAAATATGTATGGATTGCGACTCGTGAAGACATTGGTTATGAAGACTAATTTGTCTTGCACTTGTAAGCATCAATGAATGATAAACTATTAATCCATTGATTATGACTTGTAATAATATATTACCTGTCTGTCTGTCCATAATTGACTTGTTTGTTTCAACACCAAGGGCATGGTATACCATAGTTGATCAACTGGGAGCCAGGCTCGCAACTCATGAACACACTTTGTGGATATCTGAATTCGGGTTTGTGTTCCACCAGATCAACCGGAGCCAGGCTCGCAACTCATGCTTAATTATGCAATTAAACATACCAATATCATCGTCTCGATTCCACCTTTCAAATCCGTTGAATATTTTCCTAGAATTGTGAGTTTCAGCTAACGGCGTTAGTGTGAGTTAACGGGGTTCATTGAGAGCAAAATGTCTGAAAGTTGGAACCGCTAGTGGTTATTTTCGTATAGTTGGGACTGTTATTGGCCAATAGTCAATAGTTGGGATTATTTAAATCCATTACTCCAAACTTAAAATATTATATACGTTACTAGATTATACCCTGGGAACCTCCCGGAGTTGAGAAATCTAATATGACATATTAATCTTACATATAAAATAGAATGATGCGCTTTACAGTTACATGCAGAAAAGCTTCAGATAGCACCTAACCTAAAACAATTAAAAATATATCTCCAATGTTAACGCCTAACCTTAAACAATGTATAACTCTAATATTAATATCTAACCTAAAACAATGTATAACTCCAATGCTAACGCATGTTGAAAATAGAATTCATATTTACCGAAACATAATTAGTGACTTGTCTATACATGATTAATGATTTACCTGAACACTTTGTGTTTTTTTCCCTGTATGAACAGAACCCTACAAAAAATAGCCTTTTTTTTCTCCGTTTTTTATATAACACTATGGTACTCGTTGGAAAGATAATAAAACGCTCGTTGATTTGGCGTAATTTTTTTCTTTAAAAAATTCCGTATATAAAAGACACTAACGTTTAAAAATTATGGGAGGAAACATAAGAGATAAAAGAGAAAAATCCAATTTTATTTTTAACTTTTTTTTTCCTAAAATATCTTAATGCCACATGGGATGACACATGACACATTCAAAAAAGAGAATGCCTCTTTGAGTGTCATGTCATTAAAATGGCTTTGGTTTATTAGATGTACTAGATTTTAGCCCGCGTGTACACGCGCTTCACCAACGTACATCTACTCAGGGAATTATAACGTATAAAGAAAAATACAGTAGAAATATTTTTTTAAAGTATAACACAACGAATACAAATTTTATTCAACTATCAATAAATATTTTTTTATACACCACATTTCTGGTTGTAGTGTTCAAATTCACATCACCATCAAGTATAAGTAATTTCACTCATGTGCTGCTTTTAACTCTTGAAAATACAACATAAAGTTGGCCATGTGAGAAAACAGGTTCTCTTAAATAGAATCCAACCCTAGATAAAGACTGTCCTTGCCTTTTATTGACGGTCATTGCGAAACATACATTTATTGGAAATTGACGCCTTTGGAAATTTACTGGAATCTTGATATCAGATGGTTTAATATTTATTCTAGTAATAATAGTTTTGATACCAATGTTTCCACCTGATATGAAATCTAAAAGATACGGGGGAGTCCCGAGGCTGAAATCTAATAATATTTAGTGTAAGAAATGTGGAATGTGTCTCAAAGAATACGAAGCTGAATATATGATGGGAACATTAGAATGCATACATAGGTAAACATATTGGTGAGGTTATTATTTATATGTATAAGTATAAAACAAACTAACAATTATAAATTTATTATGAAATATATAGAATCCAAAAGTAATTAAGTGTTAAAAGAATTTGATTACTATGCAGAAGAAGGAAACGAATTACAAAATTAAGTCATACATTTAAGAAAATCTTTTTGTACACAACATTTTTTGTCTTTGTTTGTGGTTTACCCTCTTTATTAAGTATTAACAATTTAACTCCATCTCTACTAAAAATCCAGTTGCAATAACTAAGAAAGTGTCACCACTTAGTGCAAATTAATATAACATGATCAAAACAGTTTTTATAATGTTAACAGACAATACAAAAAATATGCAACAGAATATAATTTTACTAAAAGTATAAAATTCATGGCAACAAACTTTTATGAATTGGGTTGGACTTCTATAGACAATTGGGCTTATCCATTCACGGTCCATAATGAAAAAGTTTTATTCATAAATTGAACAACTGACTTACTCGATAGTCGGTACATTAAAAAATGTTAATTAGCAATATTGTAAAATAAAATCCATAGATTATATCTATATATTCAGAATCAATAAACAAAAGCTAGTTTTTTTATCACCAACATATCATTGGCATATTGTAATTTGACTTGGGTATACAACGTGTGTACACGCGTGACTATAACCTAATTATACATCAAAATTTCAACTTTTAATAAAGTTGTTAATAAACTGCATCATAATAGATTCATTACATATTAACCAAAAAGTATTTTAAGTTCATATAAAACATACTATATTTAATCAGCATCTTCATCATCATCCATTTCAGATTCGGATGACTCCTCTGCTTCCACCATGGCCGCTTCCTCCTCCAGATTCCTGATTTTTAGGCGAATCATTTGTTCCAGATTCACCATCTCTAAGCTTCTGCTGCTGTTAGACATGCCTACCTTATCCAGATCCATAAGCAAGTCATAGTCGTTGCAGTTTTCAAGTTCGTCTCTTGACATCAACCGATGTGACCCATCGGTAAACTGCAAACTTGCAATGTTAAGATTTTCAGCAAAAAACCAACTACAGACAGGAAATACCTCCAAAAGTTCATCAAACTCATCCACTTGAAAGATGTCTTCCAACTTCGAAATCAGTCTCCTTTCTTCAATACTTGGCAACCTCATTGTTCTTCCAAACTCATACATTTCTCTTTGAAAATCTGCTGCCATTTGCATAACAGCTTTTCTTGAACCAAAAAGTAAACATGAATTGTCACTCATGTTCACAAGATATCTTCGTTTGATACTGCAGAACCTCCGACTGACAACCTTTTCCATTGCTTAATATTTTTTTTTAGAACTTATGTGTGTTTATTTTGAAGAAAATAGAGTTGTGATTTATGTTTAGTGATTATGATTTTATAGATATGTTAAAAACCGTGTAAAGAACTGAAGGGACAGCTTAGATTTTCAACACTAATAATAATTAATATTCCGTATTAATTGTATAGCAGATGAAAAGACTTGTTTCTGCAAAAGATTAAAAAGTGGCGGTTCTTAATATATGAATTTAAAATTTGAAATAGTAATTATAAACTAAAAAAGGTATTGGTTATTGTTATGAACAATAAGTGTACTTTATGTGTACTAACAATTGTTAGGGTTATTAACAATAACTTTATTCATCCCTCTGCATATAAAAATAATATTGGTTAAAATGAAACACTCTATTAAAGAGACACAAAATAAAGTTATTCAGAATTATTAGTAACGATAACATGTTAATACCTTAAACACTAACCTGTAAATCCATAAGAAACATATGTAGACAAAGAATTTCTGCAAGATTCTTGCGGTTTAGTCGCTTCGAAATCCTAAGCACCTTAAGTTTGAATGTATATTGAGACATCCTCCAATTGATGTCATTCAATACGTAATGTTGTTCGGATCCATAAACCTGCAATTTAATAGAATGTAAGTAATACAACATTACATGAATAAAAAAATAACTTAATGATTATGTAAAATTTGATAAACATACCTGACAGAGTTGAAGGAATTACACTATAGTTTACAAAGCAAAATCTGTATATAAAGTTCTAAATTGCAAGATTTATTTATGTTAAGGAATTAATAATATTAAAAAGGAAATTATAAAATGGAAACCTGAATTAATTTAGATTTAAATGTTGCTAAAATTAAAAAAATAAACATTTTTTTATTTAAATATATATACCACATTAAAATCTAAACCTATCTAATATAAAGGTTTCAAAATACATAAAATAAACGTAATCTAACTTGTTAAAGGTTTAAAATTTAACAAATAATTGTTTTTGGGTATAAAACGAATTGGTTAAGTATAAAAAATTTATTTTTAATATAATTTTTAAATTTGTATCATTTAATAATAATGGAATTTTGTGTTAAATGTGAAAAATCTAAGACATTTACATTTAATAATAAGTCAAAGGTTGACAAAAAAAAACGAATATGTTTGGAAATTTTTAAGTGAAAACCGTTTGATATTATTGTGTTGCAATTTACCAAAATTTGAGTCAAATTAAAACTTATAGAAATCAACCAAATTTAATAAAAAGTCAAATCCAAATCTAGAAACCACCACCAATAAACACACTAACTACCATTAACCTTAACAACATTATAAAGGTTAGACACACCTTGATTTAGAAAGTTATAAAGCTAAAATTTTTTACTTGTTTTTAAAGTTGACCAAATTTAATAGTTAATTTGACTAAATTAAAATTTGACTAACTTGTACATCAATAAGGAGGCGTATGACTTTTTTTAAAAAAATTTATATTTTCATAACTTAAAAAATTGTTTGTATATGAACTTTTATGAGGACTTAATATATTAAATCAAAAATCTAAAACATAATTACTAATTACTAAAATTAATATAGAAAAAATCGTTATAGTTAAATTTTTATATTTGACCTAAATAATTGTAACTTACTATAATACTATAACATTGAAAGATGGTTAACATACTTTACAAATCTTTGCATTAACATTTACAATATTAGACTACTCCTAGGAATATCTCATGATTCATGATCATATCTATTCAAACCATAACAGGATATTCGGGTTTAAAGACATAACATCCCAAAAAATACACAGTTTACTACATAAGAATTAAAAGGTAAAAAAGTATGTGACCTTTGACTTTTTTTAATTTAAAAATTTGGCATTAATAAGAAATTAATATGATTTTCAAAAAAGTCAAACCATTTATTAACCAAAAATACGTTTATAAAACAGATTTCCATAATTAAGAAAATGGTATAAATAATAGATTAATATAAAATTTTAAAAAAGTCAAACAATTTAATAAAAACAAAGAACATTATCTTTAAATTTTCAAGTTTTTTTTTTTTTAAAAACTATTATACACTATGTTTACTATCTTACTTTATAAACAACCAATTAACATTAACATAGACAACTACTATCCATAACATACTTATGAAATATTTAGTGTTGTTAACTAATCCACATCATCAGTCAGAATATTACTGATTCTAAACATAAAAATCCCCAAAATTCACGAATTACCACATAAGTAGTAAACGTGCAAAAGTTAGTCCCTGCAAACCACAACCCCTTTTTTTTGTTATGTTACCCACCAAAAGTTGTCATCCTACAAAAAAAAGTGTCATCAACCTAAAACCACCTAATTACCGTCACTTATAATCACATTAGATAGCCTGAACGAACCTTGGTTTTTGAAAAACAGAAAATGCAGTTTATCACCCGTATGAAGTCCCTTATCATCGACAAAAGACTGCATGCCTCTGATGTTGTAACGGGGTTTTCCTCTTGACCCCTCGATTCCCACATACACTCCCCATGACCGACCCTCACCATCAGAAACGCTTAACGACATTTTACGGTTCAAACCGTGCTGCTTTGCCCACTCAAGCTTCATACGCTACATAAGAAGAAACATAAATGATAAGGCTTGAAATTGTAATAACAATCACAACTACTCATTACTTGACCTATTAACGAAATTTCACAAAACATATTAGTCACCCATTTAATGCAATATGACATATCTACAGTTTCCGTTTATTATTATCTACGTTTATACTAAACAAATAATGAATGAAAATAACCTTGACAGATTAACAACTAAAGTTTTGTGACACCAAGTCTATACACTAAAAATTAATTCAAATCAGTCTGCATATTTGTTGAATTTAGAATAAACGGAAATCATAAAGCTTGTAATAGCAATAACAATCACATACATTCATTATTTTAGTTGATTACCATTTCAAGATGTCATCATTCCATCGTTACTTATTAACTAACTATATATTATAGCTATGTAGAATGAACATCAACTTTGTCGCAACAAACCTATTACTATACTATAAACACACTTTTTAAAAACTGATTGATTAATGGGCAAATAAATGGAAACTGTAAGAGGTAAGTTGTAACACTTACAAAGTGATTGTCAACAGTGAACACCACTGGCACACCTTCATCTTCCACAGCTTCAGATCCATCATCATCAACCTCCATTGAACTGTCTGGAACATGTTCGACCGGCTCACCTTCAGCATCATCCTGTCCATCATCATCAGATAGAATAATCACATCTTCATCCAGTTCATTTTCATCTTCGTATTCCACCTTCACCCTTGTTGCCCAAAACTCCTCACATGGAAGAGTAAGCTTGTTCTTCAAAAACAACGACAAATTGTAGATCCTCTTTTTGTATCCAAAACAATGAAAAATTAAAACGCATTAGAATAAAGGTAGTAAAATAATTTTTAAAAATAGAAAAAACATGTATGTAATGAAGAAAATAATACCGGCTTAACAATTTCAAAAACAATTAAATGCTCCTTTGTTATTCCAAGAGCATCCTGCACCCAAGGCCATCCTCTAGTAACATAAAAATGACCATCTTCACGCACAATCTCTAACTCAAAGCATGAACGACGAACAGATCTGCATTCTACTGGATTTACTGGAAGCTTTTTATTTAGTAATCCATGTGCAACAAAGGGACTAATATGCTAAGAAGCAAAAATAATTATTTATAAACCATTAATAAATGTGTGTAAAAAAATATTTACATAATTTAATTGAATCACAATTGATTAAACTTACAAGACGTTTTTGCGTTGATTTATGATCCTTCAAACTGCAGTAAAAAAAGCTGCCAGGTGCCGATACTGCATCCTGATGGAAACTGATGATCCGGAATGAATGAAGATTTTCTTCATATTGAAATATGAAGTTACATTTAGGTGGGTACCCTAATTCATTGATCATGCTTCTCCAGCCGTCGTAAAAGTACCAGCTTCCATTGATGCTTGTTACAGTAACGTCAAACACCTCAGAGGTTAATGTGCAGACCTTGGTAACACCAGTGGGATAATTATATTTGTTGATCCATTCACCATAATCAGAAGGTAACGGCTGAATCAAAAAATACACACAATTTAAAATATTGAAAACATATTATACTCTAAAACATATATTATGGCAACATAGTAAAACATGTTAGATATCTTACCAAAGCAGCGACGTCGTTATCCTCCATATATAACCAAAACCCATACAACATTGTGTCACTGTTTCATATACAAAAATTAAAACTGTAAGCATAGATCAAAGTAATTTGAAAAAATATTCACACTGTTTAAATAAAAGCTTGAAAAAACATTTGGAAATAATGTAACTTCATAAAACACAAAGACTAAGTTGTAACCTAAAACATAAAACATTAATCATTATGAATAATAATAAATGAAAATTAAAGAAGAATCACTTAAACCTTAAAAAATCAATTTACCCTAAAAATCACTAAATCGATAAGTAAATGATAAACCACTAAATTGAAACCAAAAAGCATAAGAATCCATTGTTAGCTTTCTTAAAACCTGAATTTAACCATAAATCATAAACTTAAACCACTAATCATCATCAGTATTAATAAACCAAACCTTAAAACATCGATTGACTCTTACAATAAATAAATCCATACCTAAATCATTAAGCCCTAAATTGAAACCTAAAACCATAACAATCCATTGGTAGATTTCTTAAAACATAAATGTAACCAGAAATGCTAAACTTAAACATTACCCCTAATTCTAAATCTAAAACTCATACCACTAATCAGTTTTGATAAACCATTAATCAATATGAATAATAATAAATGTTGAAACCTAAAACACAAAGACTAAGTTGTAACCTAAAACATAAAACATTAATCAATATGAATAATAATAAATGAAAATTAAAGAAGAATCAATCAAACCTTAAAAAATCAATTTACCTTAAAAATCACTAAATCGATAAGTAAATGATAAACCACTAAATTGAAACCTAAAAGCATAAGAATCCATTGTTAGCTTTCTTAAAACCTGAATTTAACCATAAATCATAAACTTAAACCACTAATCATCATCAGTCTTAATAACTAAACCTTAAAACATCGATTGACTCTTACAATAACTAAATCCATACCTAAATCATTAAGCCCTAAATTGAAACCTAAAACCATAACAATCCATTGGTAGATTTCTTAAAACATAAATGTAACCTGAAATGCTAAACTTAAACATTACCCCTAATTCTAAATCTAAAACTCATACCACTAATCACTATTGATAAACCAACCCTTAAAACATCAGTTGCCTCTAAATGGAGCCACTCGACTATGTTGCCAGCAGCAGAAGACTGTCCAGAATGGAGCACTCGAGTCGTTTATCAACATCTTTATCCATCTATCAACAACCAAACATGATAACAGACAACGTTGTTAGCTTCCTGTATTAATCAAACCATCTAACGCAGCATTTAAACAATAAACAACAGAAAAAACATAATTACATCAGACCTGGTACACGCGGTTAGCAATCATCAAACACGAACCATACAACATGAACTCTAAAACTAAATATTAACAAAACTGACCAATAATAGATGTAAATGCAAGTATTATAAGCAAAAGAGACCTTAATGGACAAACAAATCAGAAAAAACACGAAAAAAATAAAGAGAATACATAGACATGAAGAACGATTGATTAATAGAGAATAGAAGAGATTAAACCTTGGACAGGAGATGAAGAACACGGTAGAACAATGGTTGATCCGGAAGATCGCCTTGATTAGGGTTTGTGGCTGGCGGAGGAGAAGATCGCTGAATTGGGAATTAGGGTAGGTTATGTGTGATTGTGTGAAAACGTTATATCCGTGTGTTTTTTTTTGGTATATATATTTTCTATAATTTATTTTTAAAAAATATCAAAATTTTATAAAATCCCACACTTGGACACTTGGTATTAGTTGATTAGCTATGTAATTGGAGGCTCAATGTGGGATTGACAAGTGTCCACATTGAGTTTCATATATTAGTTGTATAGATGTATAGATAGATTAAACTATTTTTGTCATTTTCCTATTAGATAAAATCCAAAATCCCTAACATCGAGTTGGTCCAATGATGATAAAGTTTTAACAACCCTGAATAAACAAAACATACAACTTGGACATATTAAATTGATATATACGCAAACTTGTTTACCAAAAACGTTAAAAATTATTTGTTTGTATTAGTTAGTTGATTCTCTCATCATGACCCATTCATGGAGAGATGCAATAAAAAAAATAGAATTGAATTTCAATAACCTAAACTACTTGATATTGATTGTTGACATCTCACACTAAAAAATTAACCATATATAACCTGTACTATCAACCTATTAGATTCTGGCACCTAATTTGGGTTAAGTCGCTAACACAGTTAGTGTTTTGGCTGACGTGCCACCCCTAATCTGATGTGGCATGCTGATTTGGCACCCATAATCTGACATGGCATGTTGATGTGGCACCCCAAACTAAATGGGTTAGCGACTTAACCCAAATTGAGTGCCAGAATCCAATAGGTTAATAGTACAGGTCATATATATATTTTTTTGTTTGGTGTGCCAATGACCAATTTTGAAGCAAATGAATAAACAAAAGGACTGTGAATTATTCTGCAAAAATACAAACTAATCATCTCTTGTTTTTTTTAGATGATCTTTTTTCCAATTGCTATCCTAATTCGTGGCTGTTTAGGAGGTGATCTTTGGAACCATTATTCGGGTCACCATGGTGTTAACTGTATCGCGACTCGGGTTAATTATTTGGAATAATTAATAGTTACTCGTTTAAAGAGTTAAATGAATTTGGAGCATTTTTTTTGTTGGATAATAAATATATAACTGACTTTATGTTTAAAGACTTAAACGATGTTGAGATTTACTATATGATAATAAAACATATATAATTAGCTTATTGTTTATTTAGTTTTTTTTTTTTTTTTTGAATACTAAACTTCATTAAAAACACCACCAGATTATCTCCAAGGAGGAGATAACCGATTAACACCAACACCAATTACATAGACTCAAAATAAAAGTCACACAACCACTCCAATCGACCACCACATCCTTACCTCTACTCCTATACCATAAGAAACTCAACCACTTAACATCGGTTACAATTTGTTGCACATTACAATTAATATTGGAGAATACTTTGTTGTTCCTCGCCTTCCAAATCCATCAACACGTCACTATGAAAATACCAAACAAAATCTCCCTTTTAGCCTTTGATTCACCCACTTGATCGCAAATCGCCAATATATCTTTGAAGGAGAACAATAACATCGGCGGAATGTGACACCAAGTAGCAATACCACTCCAAACCGCATCTACAAATCTACACGCCGTAAAATGATGATCCACCTATTCTTCTACCTCTTCGCAAAAACAGCAAACAACGTCTTCCGTATATATATTCCTCCTACGCAAAGCGTTTTTTGTAGGATCGTATTCAAGTACGCCCTCCACATGAAAATGTTACACTTCAATGGAGTTCATTTACACCAAATGAAAGACGACGTAACCTCCTCAGTCCCGCGATTCTGCAACCAAGTTTTAAACCTCTTTGACGACATATTCCTTCGAGTCCCTAATATTCCAAACCCATTGGTCCTCACCATGTTGAAGCCGAGTGCTCCAAATCAGCCTGTGACAATGAACAACTTCTCGCAACTACTGTTCAGAAGCTGGATAAGTTTTCCAATCCCATGCAACAACATCCGCACCAGTTCCTATCCCAAATCTATCCGCCACAACACACCAACGGTCCTTTACAAGGCGAAATAGAGCTGGAAATTTAGTCTTTGACAGTTGTTGATCAATCCAAGGGTCAATCCAAAATTTTATAGACGTGCCGTTTCCCACTTTTCCTTTTATCATTCCCACAAAATCTGAATCTCCCACTCTCACTTTATACCCATTCAACACAAGCTTTGACCAATTACTAGAGATGTATTTGTTTCGCGGATACGTCTACCGGAACCATGAATAGCATCAACTACTTTCCTCCATAACGCCTCTTTTTTGTTTCGATAACGCCACAACCATTTGCCAATTAAAGCATTATTAGTCGTCTCAAGTTTATTTATCCCCAGACCCCCTTCCTTCTTCGGTTTCATGACAACATCCCACCTGACCCAATGAACTATATTTACCTCCAAATTACCTCCCCAAAGGAACTTTTTAATTAAAGATTCAAGCTTTTTAGTGACCGCTACACGAGCTTTAAACAAAGAGAAAAAATACGTCAGAAGGCTCTCCAAAACCGACTTAATAAGTGTAACTCTACCACCAATGGATAGAACTTTAGCTTTCCATTTAGAAAGCCTATTGTGAAACACTTTCACCACTAGGATCCCAACTATTAACCCGACCCATATTAGCTTCCACTTGAATACCCAAGTACGTAAACGGAAAAGACCCCGATCTACACCCATCTCATCAGCTTTCAAACCCACGTCATCCAACTTCTTTCCAACCCCATAAAGAGTTGATTTGTGAATATTGATACGAAGGCCATAATACAAATGGAAAATCCGCAATATTCTCCTTAATGTTTTAAAATTAAAATCTAACCATTCACCCATCACCATGGCATCATCCGCATATAAGAGATGTGAGATAGTAAGACCACCATTAGGAAGGACCACCCCATGAAACAAACCGACATCACATGCTTTTTTAATAAGACCCGATAAAGCCTCCATAACAATAATAAACAGAAACGGAGAAATAGGATCCCCATGTCGAATACCTTTAGAACAAGAAATTCATATGTAGGAGAGCCATTAACCAACACTAACGACCGAGCCGATGAAAGCACCACATAAATCCATTTACACCAGACGTCCGGAAGCTTCATTTGCCTCATGAACATCATTAAAAAACCCCAATTAACATTATCGTATGCTTTCTCAAAATTAATTTTGAATAAAAAATATTCTTTCCCACTCCTTTTCGCCAACGCCAAAATTTTATTAATTAAAAGAGGGTTGTCAAGAATATACCTCTAGGAGAGAAACGCAGATTGCGTTTCATTTGTAATCTTGTCCATAAAATTCTTCAATCTGTTCGCTAAATCCGTGGAAATAACTTTGCTAATAACTCCGATCAAGTTAATTGGTCTATACTCGCCAGGCTCGACCGGATCATTCACCTTGGGAACCAAGGTTATAAATGACGAACCCACTTCACGACTAATCTCCCCCGAAAGAAAAAAACCGTTGAAAAATGTTAACAAAATCAACGGATAGAGAAGACCAATACCTCTTGATAAACCGAAAATTGAAACCTTCAGGCCCCGGGGCTTTATCACTACCACAACCAAACACGGCCTCTTTAATTTCTTTTTCAGAGAAAGGGATAATTAACTCATTCGCCTCCAAACCATCAAGCTTCATAATCCCATAACACTCAAGACTCGGCCTAACCTGCATCTTATCAATAAATTTATCTCTAAAAAAGCGGAAAACCTCTCGTTTAATCTCCGTAGGCTTAGAAACCCATACGCCATTCACCGTTAAACCCGGTATGGAATTGCTAGTCCTTCAACTATTAATCATACCATGGAAAAATCTGAAGTTCTCATCACCGTCTTTGGCCCACCGAACCCAAGCCATCTGTAACACCCCAACCAATGACGGAAACATCGGGATGTCACGTATTGTTGATTGTTCAGTAGCTCATGGTAAATAATAAATTTCAATAATTGCTTTAAATACATTACATACAAATGTTCTACAAGAATCAACATGAAAAATATTAGATATACATCTTCAAGCATCAACTCTAATCACCTGAAACATGTTAAGTTTGAAAATATCTTGGGTCAAAAAAAGTTGGTGAGAGTTATATAGGTTTTGATAATTGAATAAAAATGTTGTGCAATTCAAGTGTCATGGCAAGTCTAGTCCATATGTGAAAACATACTAGAAGTAAATCGAGTGCATAATCAACCCTTGTGACTGTTGTATTGTGGTACATCCCATACGCTCATGGTTCACTCGTTTATGTTGCGATAACAAACACCCACGCTACCTTTGTAGGAGGCACGTATCCGGGTGGGATTGTCAGTCCAATAGATCTATCAATGTATACCGTCGGCTGATCAATGTTAATGATTATGCTAGAATTGTGCATACCCTAGTCATGTTCAAGACATAATGCAACATAGAAAAACACATAGACACTTTGATGATTGAATTGCATATAGAATGTTGTAACATGTTTCACCCCAAAAACGGTGATAAATAGAAAAAGGGGCTATGTAAAACTCACCTTAGCAAAATGTTATTTCTCTTGAAAAATAGAATAGTGTGTTGCCCAAACAATGCCAAGTATTACCCTATAATCAAGGTAATAAATATGTCTAAGTCTATCTAGTCTACAAATATATTCTAGGGCTTCGAATTGGGGATAAGTGCTTGTTTGATTAATAATTAAAATGTTTGATAATTGAGAGAAATTTGATAAGTAAATAGACAAAAATCTTTTTATAAAATTTGAATTAAAGATGATCAAATTAATGAGTTTAAACTATTAAAATAGTTTTATAAAATTATTTTCTTTAAAATAGAATATTAGATCTGTTTATTTCAAATTGTCAAAATTTAACTTTAATATTTAAAAATACTAAAATTAAAGAATTATTAGATTAAAAATTATATTTCTGTTCCAAATAATCAGAAATAATTTATATAAAATTTTGGTGAAAAAATATTGAAAAATGAATTTATTATGATTTAATTATGATTAAAACTAACAAAAATTGATCAAAAATATTAAATAAATGATTTTTCAGAAATAAAAATCATTTCAGAAAAGTTTATTGTTACAAAAACTCAGAATAATTTTTGTGGAAATTTATAAAATTGTTTTGATATATTAATAGAATTTTATAAATATAATAGAATAAACTTGATTTATTTATTATATATATTAAATAAATAAATCTTTTGAAAACTAAAAATTGTATGTTAAACTTTTTCATTAGATTAACACAAAATAATTTTTGTAGGATTTTTAAAAGTGTTTTAGTATTTTAAAATGAATTTTTAAAATACAAGAGATATATATATATATATATATATATATATATATATATATAAAAACTTGATTTGTTTTTAATTAAAACAAAACAAAAGAAAATGGGTGTGGCTGCTGTGGGTCGAACCCGCGTGGCCAGTTCACAAGTCACCAGGCACAACCACTTGGTCCAGACCAGTGGTTGTGTTTGGTTTCAGTTCATTTAAAATATATAACATATGCAAAATTCGTGTTCTTCCCCAAATGAAACTTACGAGCCCTAGTTTTTCCAATTGGGCAATTCACACAACATTAACCCAATTAACCTTAGGGTTAATGTTATGTGTATGCCAAACAACAAAACCCATCAAAGAAATCATACTTACAAACACGTTTTTGTATACGATTGCTCAGTCAAGCTTGAAGTCAAAACACGATCAAAAAGACTAAAGAACAGTGAATAATTAAGTAATTGGAGGTTGAGAAAGATTGATTGGCGAGTTGTGATTGTCCAGAAGTGTCCAATTTATAGGGTAGTGGTCTAGATCATCGAATTGGTAAGGTTGACCACGAATTAATTGGGTTTCGTCTAATTAAGCATAATTGGTACGAATTAAGAATGATTGCTCGTGTATTTGACTCGTAATAGGCCGATAATCACGATCTCATACCATTCCTGGATCAAAGACGCGTTAATTGGTTTGATTTTGGAAAGTTGTCGTCACAGTTGACTTTTCCAAGTCAACTGTGAAGGACAATTACACGTGATATAATTAAAACATGTTGGGTTAAAAACAAGAAGCAGGTGTGGAGCAGTTGGTTAAAACGTTGTGTGCATATGGCCGGCTTGGGGCGCGGGTTCGAGTCCCGGCCCAAGCTATTAATTTTTTTTTGACATTTATATTATATAGATAAGTATATTATATATAATTGATATAGTATTAGGGTTCCAAAAATTCCACAATAATAATTTTTAAAGGACAATAACGATGAGAAACTTGATGTCTCGTAACGTACAATTATTAAACGCGAAATGTTACCGTCTCCCCTACTTTTAGGAACTTCGTCCCGAAGTTAAGAAAAACACCAGATTTTCAATTGGTCAACTACCAAGAACCTTGATAAAATTTCACACTACCTTAACGTACCTGTAAATTCATGATTACGTTCCGGACCGTAATTACCAATTTACCTTACATTAGGGTTTTGCGTCCTTTTATGACTCTACCGATTGTTGAGCAGGTTTGATAGTCCCCACCAGTCGTTGAGCAGGTTGTAGGGCCTCTCCCGACTGTTGGAAAGACATGATGACCTCTACCAATCGTTGAGTAGGTTGTTTGGTAGTCAACTAATTGTTGTACAAGTAAGCAAGTATGATTTAAATATAGATATAGCAATTAGTTCACATTCAAACAAGCATGCACTCAGATGTTATGATAATACTCGAATTTATTACTTGAATCAAAAAGTGTCAATACATAGAATTAAAAAGCAGACATCATTCAAATGGTGGGGTTTGCTGTTAAGTAGCTGGAGGGTCCCTAGCGGGGTTATTTGGAGCAGCAAGGGCGTTTGTAGCAGGAATTCGACAAGCATCCGCAAGATGCCCATACCTTTGACAATTGGTGCACTGTCGGCAGGGCACTTGGGTTGGGTGGTGATACTGGCAGGTATCACACTTAGGTTGGTTCCCGTTGTATCGTTTCTTGTTGGGTGGGACAGTGGTGTCTATTGCAAAATTCCTGACCTTGCACTTTCCGTTGGTTGAGGCCTCGGTTTTGATTTCAACGGCAGGTTGGGGAGTATCCTTTGCAACAGTTTTCTTTTCCCCTTTCCGAGTCAGGGTTCCTGCCTTCACATGGTTATCTGTTAGGGTGGCCGCCAAACGCTTTGCTTCCTCCAGAGTAGCAGGGTTCCTTCCCCACACCGTGTCTTGAATCTGCATCGGTAAGCCACCAATGTATTTTTCGATCGCAATAGGCAAGGGGGTGACCTTGTGTGGTAGCAGTAGGCTAAGTTCGTGAAAATGAGTGTTATAAGCAAGGTTTTCTCCACTATCTTGAGCAAGATCATGAAACTCATCTTCCAGCTTTTTGATTTCATTACGAGGGCAGAACTCTGCCTTCATAATGTCTTTAGCTTGATCCCAAGTTAAGGCTAGTGCAGCTTCAGCTCCGCGAGTACGCTTTTCCTCATTCCACCAAGTGAGTGCTCGTTTGTGAAGAACACTCATAGCATAACGGACCTTTAAGTTATCGGGACACTCACTGTTAATGAAGGTATTCTCAATACCCTCAAACCATTGTAGGAGTCTTGTAGCTCCTTCTTCTCCACTGAACTTAGGGGGATTACAGGAATTAAAATGCTTAAGAGTACAGGCTGGGAGACCATTCCCGTTCCCGTTGTGGTTTCCATTTCCGTTTCCATTTCCATTACCGTTGCCGTTACCGTTCCCGTTGCCGTTCATCTGGATGACTTGAGCTAGTAAGTTAGGGACCAGAGTCGCGATTTGCTGCGCCATTTGTTGGGAAATGATCGCAGCCAGTTGGGCATTGACACCATTGTTGTTGTTGTTATTGTTGTTGTTGTGGTTAGCGTCGTGGTTGTTGCTATTCACTTCATCTTGATTGTTACCACTGTTAAGGCGAGTACTGCGACGTGGAGGCATGATCTGTAAGAGACACAATGAAATGAATGAGGTTATATAAGGAATGTAATCATTTATTCATTAAAACGAATAAACGAAAATGTTGACTTATCAAAGATTCTAGATTCTAATAGCATATGAAGACATGCTTTAGCCTATAAGTGAACACTCATCCCGAGAATTCCCAGGTAGGCATCCGGGTCCCTCGTCTGATTGGGATATATGCACAATGCCAGCCTAGACAGAAGACTCAGAATACAGGCGTTCACCCTTCCAGATTGCACGTGTTCGTTATTAAAATCTAGAACTTCGACGAGATCTCAAGGTGGTTCAGGCTAAGCCTGAGGAATTTATCCTATTAGTCTAAGAGTAGATCCAGTGATGGAGAGCAACCTTCTTGTAAGGATGAAAGTAGGGATAAGAAGTAGGAGGGAGATAGAGAATAGCAAGTAAAAGAAGCAAGTACTGGTTAAATCCTATGGTTATAGACTAGATTATTTTTCTAATAACCTAATTCCCTATAACCATGGCTCTAATACCAATCTGTAACACCCCAACCGATGGCGGAAACATCAGGATGTCACGTATTGATGATTGTTCAGTAGCTCATGGTAAATAATAAATTTCAATAATTGCTTTAAATACATTACATACAAATGTTCTACAAGAATCAACATGAAAAATATTAGATATACATCTTCAAGCATCAACTCTAATCACCTGAAACATGTTAAGTTTGAAAATATCTTGGGTCAACAAAAGTTGGTGAGAGTTACATAGGTTTTGATAATTGAATAAAAATGTTGTGCAATTCAAGTGTCATGGCAAGTCTAGTCCAAATGTGAAAACATACTAGAAGTAAATCGAGTGCATAATCAACCCTTGTGACTGTTGTATTGTGGTACATCCCATACGCTCATGGTTCACTCGTTTATGTTGCGATAACAAACACCCACGCTACCTTTGTAGGAGGCACGTATCCGGGTGGAATTGTCAGTCCAATAGATCTATCAATGTATACCGTCGGCTGATCAATGTTAATGATTATGCTAGAATTGTGCTTACCCTAGTCATGTTCATGACATAATGCAACATAGAAAAACACATAGACACTTTGATGATTGAATTGCATATAGAATGTTGTAACATGTTTCACCCCAAAAACGGTGATAAATAGAAAAGGGGCTATGTAAAACTCACCTTAGCAAAATGTTATTTCTCTTGAAAAATAGAATAGTGTGTTGCCCAAACAATGCCAAGTATTACCCTATAATCAAGGTAATAAATATGTCTAAGTCTATCTAGTCTACAAATATATTCTAGGGCTTCGAATTGGGGATAAGTGCTTGTTTGATTAATAATTAAAATGTTTGATAATTGAGAGAAATTTGATAAGTAAATAGACAAAAATCTTTTTATAAAATTTGAATTAAAGATGATCACATTAATGAGTTTAAAGTATAAAAATAATTTTATAAAATTATTTTCTTTAAAATAGAATATTAAATCTATTTATTTCAAATTGTCAAAATTTAACTTTAATATTTAAAAATACTAAAATTAAAGAATTATTAGATTAAAAATTCTATTTCTGTTCCAAATAAACAGAAATAATTTATATAAAATTTTGGTGCAAAAATATTGAAAAATGAATTTATTATGATTTAATTATGATTAAAACTAACAAAAATTGATTAAAAACATTAAATAAATGATTTTTCAGAAATAAAAATCATTTCAGAAATTTTTATTGTTACAAAAACTCAGAATAATTTTTGTGGAAATTTATAAAATTATTTTGATTTATTAATAGAATTTTATAAATATAATAGAATAAACTTGATTTATTTATTATATATATTAAATAAATAAATCTATTGAAAACTAAAAATTGTATGTTAAACTTTTTCATTAGATTAACACAAAATAATTTTTGTAGGATTTTTAAAAGTGTTTTAGTATTTTAAAATGAATTTTTAAAATACAAGATATATATATATATATATATATATAAAAACTTGAATTGTTTTTAATTAAAACAAAACAAAAGAAAATGGGTGTGGCTGCTGTGGGTCGAACCCGCGTGGTCGGTTCACAAGTCACCAGGCACAACCACTTGGTCCAGACCAGTGGTTGTGTTTGGTTTCAGTTCATTTAACGTACAATTATTAAACGCGAAATGTTACACCTTCTATCTAAGGTCTTTAATTTGAAGATATTCTAACTCATTCATTCTCTTTTTCGTCTCCATATAAACCCAGATCTCTGCCTCTGTAAGATCTCGATTATCCTAAATACATTCAAGAACACACACCTTTGTCTTGAGGTTTACAAACTCAGTAGCCTCATTATTCATAATAACTTTACCCCAAGCTCTAATGTCCATTTTCAATCTATTCAACTTGCATAAAATCATCGCGTCCGCCCTTCCTTTTCCAACTGAACCGTTCAGCGAATTCCTAACCAAAGATTCAAAACCATCTCTATACATCCACGAATTGAAAAATCGGAACGGTTTTATCCCAAAATTACGGTTCTCCACCTTAAGAAGCAACAGGCAATGATCGGATTTGTCTCGATCAAGAGTCTGATACTCCGTATTAGGCCATTCGTTTAAAAACTTCCAGCAAACAAAGATGCGATCTATACAGCTCAACTTATCTCCTGCCTTGAAAGTAAATTTACGACTACGAAGAACAAACTAAAAAAAAACCCACATCATCCAAAAAATCATTAAACTCTTGAGCCGCTACCTGATTAAACTTAGAGTTTCACCTCTCCATAACATCTCTGACACAATTAAAATTGCCACCCGCCACCCAGTACCTATCATCCAGTTCAATAACCTGCCTAAGATCATCCCAAACAACCCGTTTCTGAACCAACTGATGAGGCGCATAGACATTTACAAAAGTAAACGTTTTCCCCGAATCTTTGAGAGTACCCGTGATAGCAAGAAATGCCCGATTTTTTACCACCGAGCTTAAAACCAATCTCCGGGGATCCCACAACGAAATAAAGCCTCCAGAGCGACATGAGGAACCCACACGATCATACTCGAATAAACCCGACCCCCAAAACTTATCAATAGCTAAACCATCAAGCGACTCAAATTGAGTCTATTGAAGCCTAATTATACCAATATCATAATCGATCCGCATCTTTCTAACCCAACTATTCTTCTCCTCCGAACCCAGTCCTCTAATATTTATAGATAATACATTCATTTGCAAACCAGTTGAAAACCTTCTTCCACAAGCACATTCATAATCGGACCTTCAAAATTATCAATATTGATAGCACCGAGAACCTTACCCACCTGGATAGTTTCAGAAACCTCATCTGTGGTTTCATTCGCCATCCTTTTGAGAAAAACCATCTAGGGCCGTCTCACTATCAAACCGAGTCGCCACCTCCACATCGCTACCCTCTCTATTAAAAATCGGTGTATGAAAGTTATTAGAGGGATCCTTGATATGTTCCGACTCCCTAGTCCCACATGTAGGCTGATTAACGACATAGATAAAGCGATCCAAATCGAGAAGGTCAACACTATCTCTAGCCCTCTTTTTCGGCCTTTCTTGCTCTATCGGTGACACCGATTTATCATGTCTAAATTTTTTACGACTATACATACCTCTTTTTTTCTTACATACTTTACTATGCCCCCTCCACAAAGTGCTTTTTAAACATCTCCTTTACAATAGGACTGTTACCAAGGCCATCCTCATTGTGATCAGACCCATTAGTAGTAGCTCCACCAAAAGACTCTTCGATCACCACTTCCTCCTCTGTCGCCTGCCGTTTGTCATTGTTAACCCTTTCATCATCCATGCTCTTGTTCTCCTCTTCCACCCCCATGTCCAACACACAATCAGGTATCCATTCACCAGTTTCTTCCTCTAGCAATGTTGAATACGTTTCATTCCTCCACTTCAATAACACCTTCTGATGTATCCTATCAACCTTATTAGGTAGCGTTTGGTATGGTGGAATGGAAGGGGGAATGGAATGGACCATTACGAGGTAATGAAAAATAGTGTGTTTGGTTGGTTAAAGGAATGGAATCACCCATTCCACAAGGCATTCCATTCCCTCAAAACCATTCCATCCACCCCCTATGTTTTTTTTCATTCCATCCCTCATTCATCCTTTACTAACAACACCATAACCTACCACCACCACCACCCACCACCATCGCTACCACCCACCACCACCGTCACTACCCACCACCGTCGCCCACCATCGCTGCTGCGACCACCCACCACCGTCGTCCACCACTGCTACCGCCACCCACCTATCTACCACCGTCACCTACCCACCGCCATCCACCGCCACCCACCACCGTCACCCACCCACCGCCGCCACCCAGCCACTGCCACTGCTCACCATCGTCACCTACCCACCATCATCGCCATCCACCTCCACCCATCGCCACCATTGCCGCCACCCACCACCACGCTACCGCCACACACCACCACCTACCATCACTACCACCAACCACTACCCACCACTACTCACCATCGTCGCCCACCCATCATTACGGCCATCCACCTCCACCTTCCACCGTCGCTGCCGCCACCCACCACCGCCGCTACCACCACATATCACCACCACCATCATCGCCACTGACTACCACCCACCACCGCCACTAACCACCGATTTTATTCCTTCGTCTTTTCATTCCTATCCAACAACACAAAATAATGTTTTGTTTCATTCCCACATGGCAACCAAACAAGACATGGAATGGTAATGCTCCATTCCATTACCTTGTCCATTCCATTACCTCGTCCATTCCATTCCTTCTTCCATTCAATTACCCCATACCAAACAGACCCTTAGACAAAACACCCACCATAGCAAAAGATAAATCATCCTTAGCTTCCGACACCTGGGCCGGTTGAGCCACCAAACCCACTTTCGAACCTATCTCATTTAATACATGATTGGCTGATAAACATAGTGGAACGCCGAATATTTTTACCCATGCAAGACGTTCAAACTCTAGGACTTGTCCCACCCAAGGCTCTAGACGAGTAAACATTGGATCCCAAACATTTTTGCTCTCCAAAAATTGTTGCTTTTCTTCCTGTCGCTCGAACATCAAGAATACAAAGAACCCACCAACATACTTAATGTTCACCTTATGATGACCCAAGCGAAACAACAAATTTTTCAGGGTAGTTAAAATGCCAAACTCTTTTACCCTACCAATTAAACCATAATCTTGCCGCTCTGAAACGCCTGAACATTGAGAGTAGGGCTGTTCACGAGCCGAGCCGATCCGAACGAAGCTTTGCTCGTGCTTGGCTCGTTTACAAACTGAACGAGCATTCTTCGAGCGCAAATTTTCCGAGCGAGCGCCGAGCGAGAATCGAGTGGAGAATAATATGGACGATTATAAAATTGGAATGTTTCCTTTGATGTTTTCATTGTCAGGTGACAACTAAGGTCAAAATGTCTGATGCTAACACTAATATTGAGATCCCAGTGTCCAAGGATAAGGCTTAGATTGTGGTTGGTGAAGTGATGAGCATACGTCAAACAACAGTTGTTGCATTGTGACGTAGGTGTGATATCAAGCGACAATTAGTGATGGACGACTATTAACATAAAGAAATCAAGACTGTTACCTCATGACTTATTGTTTTACTATTAAATCTAGTGTTAATTTTTTATTGTGTTAAGTGGGTTGGTTATATTTTGTTTGCATATACAGACTCAAATCCAATAGAATCTTATATATAAAGCCATAAATTTATCTATAAATTGCGTGTACATTTATTATTAAATAAATAAAAATTTATTCGAGCCGAAACGATCCGAGCGTACCTTTGCTCATACTTGGTTCATTTACAAACCGAACCAAACCGATTGGCTTATATACAACCGAGCGGAAGAACGAGCGAGCATTTTTCGAGCATTTTCTGAACGAGCGACGAGCGATCCACGAGCGACAAGCGATTTGAACAGCCCTAATTGGGAGCAACCTGAATCTCAATCAAATCAGAGTGTCCCTAAACGACCTATATCCCATAACACTCGGCCCAATCTTCACCGGCTCATCCTGAATCAGCATCTCAGGCTCCGGATTGATGTTAGCACCTTTTCCATTCACCGGCTGCCATTCCTTGTCCTCTTTACGTTGAATCTTTTGCCCATCAACAAATCTGGCTAACGTTATAAACAATTTATACCTCCTAATCCACAGGTCCTTCATCTCCTTCTCTAACCTATCGCCATCTTTAACCTTCGAAAACAAAATGAAACCAAACCTTTTCCCTAGCTTATCGTACTTCCTGGCGATATACGTACCGTGAATCTCACCAAAGCCTTTCATCACATCAAACAGATTCTTCGACGAACAGCTTCCTGGAAAATTCAAAACGAAAAACTTTTTTCACTTCAATATTAGATGATGAACCTTCTTGTGCCCTTCATCTCCTTCCCGTCGTTGCCTTCACATCATACCAAGTATCAACCTTGTACTTTTGCCGTCCCGCCATCTTCAGAGCCTCAGGGTTTCTCACTTTATTGTTTATTTAGTTAAACAACTGAAATAGTTAATTATGAAAAGTCAAGAGAAGTGTTTTAATAAGGAGTACTTAATTAAAGATAACAACTTGTTTTCCAATTTGTTAATTGAAGAATCAAAGGTGAAAGTTTAATTCTATTAAAGGAATAAAATTTTCACCATGAAGGAGTAATAAATACTAGAGATTGTTTTTATTTAAAAAGGATTTTATAAAAACAAATATATATATATATATATATATATATAACTGATTTATATGATAAACAACCCTAGAACATAACCCCCATGGTGGAGACTCCTCCCATTATTCGCCACCCTATGGTGGTCGTAAACCACCATGATGAGGGGCGGCACCTAGGCCTCCGCCCACCACCGCCGTGAGCCACCATCTCTACCACCATGTCGGGATGATTTGTTTCAAGAAGTTGATTCAAAGGGTTCATCTCAAGGTGTTGATTCAGGATTTGGGTAATTTTTTGATGATGCAAGCTAGCACGTTGTTCGTAATATCCTCGGTGTTCAACCTTAGTTTTTCGTTGAGGTATTCTCTAAAACATCTTATGGTGTGTTTTATTTAATTATTTGAATAGGCTTGTAAATGGATTAATATGATTGGGATATAGATTCGTATCGTGTTTTTGATGACGCTTCCGCTCTTTAATTAATTAAATAGAAAGTTAGTTACATGTAGATCTAAAAAAAATATAAAATGTGATTTTATATTTATATATTTTATAAAATATGATTTTATAAATAGTTTAGTCGATACAATGGATTCCCAACAAGAGTTTGTTTAGAAATATTGATGATGAAGAAAATGTTTAAAAGAGGAGTCTTTGCACATTATAATCTCAAAGGAGATGAAGAACAAGAAAAATAAGCAAAGTGATCAAGATTTTTTCAGATATAAGATTAGATTAGAATAAATATGGATTTATCATCTTGTTGGCAATCATGTTTCATCAAGATCAAAAGTTGATAGCTATACTAGTGACATAAAAAACATAAAAACATAGGAGTCAAAGAGATGTTTCGGGCTCTTTAAGTGGTTATGATGGTTGAAAAGGGGCCGAAGAAGAAGTCCTTTGGTCGGAATCTAGTTTTAGGTTGTGGGGAACTAGGTATCGCTAACTAGGGAAGGGCTCGATCTGTATCAGTACCGAAAGTACAAGTATCGATAATATTAGTACAAAAAATGGTCAAAACTGGGTATCGATACTGGTATAGAAATGCGTAGTGTGCTACAATACTAGTATAGTATGGAGACACACACACACATATATAGATAGAGAGGGAGGGAGAGAGACGGGTTGTGATATGAGTGAAGAAAGGGAATCAATCTTGGATCCTTCGAATATATTATTATTTAAATGGTTATTGAATTAGTAACCCTAATTATCACACGTTGGTCGTTGTTACTCACAAATAACCAGTTAACCACCCCCACTCCCAACTTACAACTTATTGCTGATCTAACATCTTCCACGTCACTAGAAAGTGTCACATCAACAAAAACCTAATTAGGTTAGGATTCCAATAGTTTCGGAGTGACAAAGAAAACTAAGTTCCAAGTTGAAAGTGATAGTGGTCAAGTGGTTAGGTGATAGTGACAATGACCAACGCGTGTTGGTTGAGATTATTAAAATTCAATAGCCCCTGTTTAAGGGGAAAAAATCGTCATTTTTCTAACTTTAATAAATTTAACATACAAAAATAATGCCCACACAAGTCCGGGGACTAAATTTGTTACCCGTTTGAAAACCACTAGACTAAACATGTATTTTTAAAAAATGTACTAATTGCAAATGCGTGACATGGGTATACTGTTGGACCAATGTCTAATTATAAATTCATATGAAATTCTCAAACGCATCATCTTAGTAATTGCAATTTCCCTGAAACACTCCGACCCACGAAACTTTCCTTTTCATTTTCTATTAATTCAGTCGACTCCCTTTCACATTCCGGCAACATCTCCACTTGCTTGCTGCTACAGATCCCAGCCAACGACACAGATACAGATCCGTTTAACTACAACCGTTTTGGTAAGATTTTGTTTTAACTATAACTGGTCTGTTTTACAAAATGCCAAATACATTAGTTGTGGACAATCAAATAGACAACAGGGGATTACTAATATGGTTACAAAATGTCTCAAATCTAAAGAGAAAAGGACATTAGTTTCAGTAATGTTTTTATTTTATTTTTCCAACAATAAATTACTACAAAAAATGAGAGTTGTTATTCTATCATTCATTAGTAACTTATTAATTTTGCACACTATTTTTTCCTTGATAAACAGAAAAATGGCATCAAATACATTAATCACCAAGTTTGCTCACTTACAAATTCCACTTGAAGACGTACTAAACGCCACCAACAACTTTCATGCTGATAATATCATCGGACACGGTGGATTTGGACTCGCATACAAAGGACAACTCTTACGGTCCGGAGAG
>CM054126.1:42566436-42576436 GCA_028751855.1 Ambrosia trifida
CTGATAAAAGCGCGATCCACACAAGGAATCGTATGACCCGACCCAAACAAGGAGTCAAAACCCAACCCACACAAAGAGTCAAAGCATCTCAAAACCCGAGATGTATAGTAGTACAAACCAGACTAGAAAAACGTTTACCAAAGTTGTCCCAAACCCGAGACGCATGCTTTCGAGAAAAAGTAGTGAAACTCACCTTTGGTTGCAAGCAATTAATCCAAACTTCACAACAATAATGTGTTATTGACTCCCTAGTAAAAGTGTCACTAAGTGAGTATATGTGTAATATCATTACACCATATGACCCGTTTGTCCAAGACGTTTAAAAGTTCAAAACCGTGTAAGTGACACCTAATGATTCTAAATGCACAAGTAGACCCTACGAACCCGTTGGTGAACACAATGATTAACATCAGTTATACACTTCATATACACATCATATAAGTGCTCATACAAGTTCATATCAATTACAAGTCATACAGAACTCCAAATAGCCACATAAGCGTACATTACATAATCTGCGTTTTTAGGACAAATTATGCGCTGTAAAAACCAATTTTCTAACAATACTTTTCCAATGAATTGGAGTCCCAAACTTTTACTTAATATTCCAGGGAGTCTACCGAACAAGTTCATATTTTTATTTCGTGACAAAACCATACACAAAATTTATGAAAAATCATACAATGCAGCTAGGTCCAGAAAATACTCACAACAGATCAGATTAGTAGAAAAATTCCTAAAAATTATGTATTCATCAAAACGGGATGAATCCACTTGGAAAAGCCAAGTTTTACCAATCTCGACCTACTGTCCAAGTTTCATAATCTAATTCTTTGTAAAACTCAAGTTATGGTCGTTTAAAGTTGACCCAATTTACTAATCCGAAAATCTGATATGACCTTTAATCAAAGAAAATTCAAAAAACCTATCAAACGACGTCCAAAACAGATGATTTTGCTCATTAAAAAAGCTAACAGCATGTACAATGTGTTCATGCAAATAAATTATCAAAACAAACATATGACATCACGTTACGGCCTCTGTAAGTCGATCTAATCATTCTGTCCAGATTCTAAATCATGCATAAACCATAGTTTCAATCACTATCTTTGCATATTAACAATCAACAATACCCAACAAACATCATACAACATCAATAACACATAACCTGATCAAAACCTTGCAAGATACATGTTAAACATCATCAATCATAAACCCTAGAAGTCTAAAACATCAAGAACATGCAAACTCGTGCAATACATACAATAATCATCGCATAACATCATGTCTAACCCCATTAATCTTTATGAACAACAAGTTTTAGTCTTTACAAATGTGTTTCAGACCTGGACAAACTCGGTTTTGATGTTTTAAAATACATTAAAGATAATCAAAACATGTAGGCTTGAGTATTATACCGAAAGCACTTCAAAACCACCAACCGAATGCTCTCCAAGCTTCCCGAATGGTGTTCTTGAGCCTTAGCAGGTGTTTGGGGTTTGATATTTTTGTAAATAGGCAGTAGGGGACGATTAGGGTTAAGTTTATGGGGGTACTTGGGGCTTAAGATTGCTTAAATAGAGGTTTTAGGTCGGTTTAACACATCAGGCCCCGGTGAACGGCCGCTCGGTCTAAGTGAGCAGCCGCTCACTTGACCTCGGCTCGTTCCGGGTGGCCTGGTTTAGTATATTGGGTATTTTCTTCGATGTTTTCACTATTTTGGACCATATCAAGTGCAACCCCATGTATTAAGACCCCAACCATCCTAACGGTTCATCGATTACAGTTTTTAATAACGCGTTCGGTTTATGTTCACGTAATCACATACAGTTTGCACATGGTTTCACAGAAACACGTAATTGCAATCAATATCAATAAATTAATCCACAATTATTTAATTTCACGATTCACAAACGTCCGGGGTTCACTACTCATGTATATAGTTTGGTAATTCCCCGAATTACCACTTCATGCAGTTACTAACTTATAACCGTGCAACGTGTGACTCATCTAGCTAACCCTAGTTAAGCAGAATGCAAGGAATGTAAGTACAAGTAACTAGAGTTTTAGTTAAAGTAAGAACCTGAAATTGCGGGGTATCACATGTACCTTGGGAATCAGCTGTGTATCTCTGAACGTCTACATTCATCCATTCTTTGACACACCTTATACGAGTATTACAAACCCTCTTTTTGGGAGTGGCGTATCCAACAAAGAATCCTTCTTCAACTTTCTCTCTAAATTTCTCGTTATCGATCATCATGGTATAAGGAGCACCGAAGGGTTCAAGGAATTGAAGATTGGGATTACGAAGGTTGTGAAGCGCATAACTAGTCTTACCACACTTCTTTACTCTTAGGACTCTATTAAGTTTATAACAAGCACAATGTATGTCTTCATTCTAGAACATCACAGGAAGTTTCGAGTCAGCCAACATAGTCCTAGCAGCCTCAATCAAGGTCCGGTTCTTTCCTCTCTGCTACACCATTCTGCTGTGGGGTATAAGGCGCACTTAATTCTTGATAGATAACTCTTTCATAACAGAAAGATTCTATGGCTCTATTCTTGAACTTAGTCTCGTTTTCACTGTGAATTCTTCTGATATTCAATTTGTCGAGAAATTCAAGCTTCGGGAGCAGAACTTGCAGATTGTTGAACGTCTCACATTTGTGTTGCATACATACGACCTAAGAACATCGAGAATAATCATCTATGATAGCCACACAATAAAGATCCCTATAGTAGCTCTTCCTCTTCACTGGACTGAACAGATTCATATGAAGTCTTTCGAGTGAAGTACACACTGAGTTAATCTTCTTCTTGGGGTGAGACTTCTTCTTCTGTTTTCCCTTCTTGCAGCTGACACAAACGTCATTTAAATTAAAGTTCTTGACTAAGACACCCTCCACCAGTCCATTTTTGACTAACTGATTCATTTTGTGAAGGTGGATGTGCCCAATGCGTCTGTGCCACATGATTGACTCTTTCTCAGTAGCTTTTGTCAGAAAATAGCTAACCTGGGCAGACTAGCTAATTGCTTCACTCATATTAAAAACGTACAAGTCATCTTTGGAGCTGACATAATCACCCACTCTTCAGGTATCACGAATCTCGATTTCAGAATGGAACAAGCAGTGTCGTTGAAAATCACAGAAAACTTTTTCTCACAATTTGCGATACACTCAACAAATTATGATCGATTTGCTTCACATAATTGATCCGATCAAAACTCACTATCTCGTTTGACATACATCCTTCTTTGGTGATGTATGCCCCTTTATCTCAAGCAAGGGCAACGTACCTTCCATTGATGTTGTTGATATTGAGTAGGAGCGATAAGTCACCTGTCATGTGCTAGGTGCCCCACTATCAACAATACAAAGATTGCTAATAGGCCCTATGAAAACACCCTGCACGAACAATTTAAGAATAGTTAGAAAGGGGGACCCAAGCCTTTTCGGTTTTGGGTCGTCCGTAAAATCTTCGGCTCTTCTCACCACACTTGCAAAATGCCACTGTATACCCATTAACTCCATTTAATCATTGTCCACCTGATCATAATCTTCCTTTGTCAGGTTGACATTCCCTATCTTTCCTGCCACCAGATCATTATAAGAAGTGACAAAAGCAAACAATAAGGCCCATTCTCTTTTGCAACCTCCAGGGTCACATTCCCGAAGTTGTTCATTGAGGATTGTGCCATCATGGTGTTGGTAGAAACATATGCTGATTGTTGGGGAGCGGATGTATTTGTTTGAACATAAGTGTTTGCTGGTTGTGGTGGAGTTGGGTAGTAAGTGGTAGAAGTGGAGGGAGGTGGTGTGTAATGGTAAGCACTGGAATAATTCATCATGTGATCTGGAACAGGAACTTGAATTGCTTGAGATGGTGGGTTATAAGTAAATGGATCATTAACCATAGAAGAAACAAATGTTGTCGTTGGTCGGAAACTAGGTGTGATGGCAGAAGTAGCAGGAGTACTGGCATGGTATACTTCTGGATTTTGCAGTAATGGAATTCTCTTGGCCTTCCGTCACTACTCTATTTCTCTATTTTCAAGCTTGATTAGGAACTCACCAATCGACAAGGTTTCATATTGATCCATCTCCTTGATAACATCTATATAATGCATCCAATGAGGTGGTAGTGCATCTGCAAAAAGTTTAATTAATTCAAAAGAAGTATATTTAAGTTCAAACTTACGCAGTTCACTCATAAGATGGTAGTATTGAGACTGCATGTCTCTCAGTGACTCTTGTCCAATGTGGCATAATGCTTCATATTCCTTCTTCAATTGCTCTTGCCTGATCTTGAACTTCTGTTCATCTACTTCACACCTTTTCTTCAACAATGCCCACAATTCGTAAGCATTTTCACACACATCGTACTGATGTAATATATCCTTTGGTAACACCTGTGTAAGAATAGAGAACGCCTTTCTTTTATTCTTATCATTCTTCTTCTCTTCATCGTTCAACTGAGAAATCTCCACTGGCAGATGCGAGTTTCCTTGCAACGTTCCGATACGAGGATGCTTTACCCAATACCATATTTCTGCATCAATCTCCTCAATATGTCTCTGAATTCTCCCCTTCCAGGACAGAAATTCATTAAGATGTTCCATCTTGGGAGCTTTGTTGTTGCTTCCCGTGTCGTTGTCGCTCTTCATCACCTGATGAACGCTCGGAACTTTGCTTGTCGCCGAAACCATCGCCCAGGAATTAGCCGACACTAGCACTTGTTGCTGAGGTGAGGTAGAAAATGGACAATATGGTGTAACAGCATTCGCTTGCTGTGGAGGGTTCGTGGCCTTTGCAAAAATGTATGGATGTGTCACTTAAGGTGTGAGTTGTTGCTGGATATGCTAGGGACGGATGACTTGGGTAAGATAATTCCAACTCATGGTGATTGGAATGTTATCAGATGAAATATCATGTTTTGGGTGAAAAACGGACAAAGTCAAACTTGAAATGGGTCAAAATTTGACTAACAACACACGAGGTATGAGCTAAGCTCTGATACCACTTGAAAACGGGTCGACACAATATTTGATGATACCGTGCGCGTATGATCACGTCACAAGGCGGAATCAATTGACCGATTGTTGTTAGAGATGAGATGTGATAGAAGAAAAGTAAGGATATGAAAAACACACAAACACACAAACACACTCAAAATTTGGCAGCACTTCATTTAGGGTTCAAAAGCAAAAGTTACAAATTTGAGGCTAAGGGGTCCTATTTATAGGGCAATCCCTCACGCCTGGACCTTGCTAGGCGTAAGGGACTTCATCCTGCCTTGCCAGGTGTATGGACTCCATACGCCTGGTAGGGGTTACAAAATTCCCATTTAACCCCTAGGACGCCGTTTTCAAGCCTTTAACGTCTAGAAACATATACAAGAGATCCTAAACACAAATCTAAACTAGGGACATAGCTGTAGGGTGCATTAACACAACAACCTCAAAGCCATTAAATAACTCCACTTTAATAAAAAATCACTTATGTAAAAAAATCAACATAATCTGCCAGGATGCTACTAAACAAAAAGGTTGTAATCACGCATGTGTGTACTTAAGACAACTGGAAATCATGCATGCAACCATCATCTTCTCCATTCAACCTGCACCGTTTTCTTCCTACAACTTGTCGGAACCCTAAAATCTTACCGGAACAACGGAAGGCGGCGTGATGGTGGTGGGCAACAGTTATATTTGTAATCGAAGCAAGTGAATATTCTAATTTACAAAACGTAATGTTACCGCTTTTAAAGACGAACAACGCGAGTAAGGGCAAAATGTTCGAATTAATCTTTCCCAACAATAACACCCAAACCACATGTCGCCTTCTCCTTCCTTCCTACACTTTCCACATTAAGAAGCCTTTGCACCCAATACGTTCTCATGATAAATTATTAAGTAAAGTGGCCTGATAGTTTAATAATTTTACACGCAAAATAAAATGGCATATGAATACTCTTAGTTCAAATTCATCTCCAACATCCCTCTTAATGCCCTTCTCCTTCAACATAAAATAATTTTCTTTAATTAATTATTTGTAGTTTACGACAATAATCATTGCTACTTGTTTACGAACCTTACCTTATGTTGGAGAATAACCGTAACAAACGAACAAAAATGGATAACAGAAATCTCTGAAGGCACGTGATCGCTTTCAGATTGAATCAATTCGACGGTTCTATCGAATATTCAATCAGATACAATCAGAGATTGAGCATTTTTTGTATGTTGTGATCGAGATTAAGAAGAACCAGAGAATTCTGACCAAGAAGAAGAAAACGTTATGAAAAAAATTGGGCCATTAACTGCCTTTTAGGCAGTTTTTGCAAGGTTTTCGAAGTTGCCAAAATAGTCCCTCTATTTTGCAGCTCGACCCCAGCCAGGGGCTCTGCCCCTTGGACCCACCAGGGGCTGCCGCCCCTTGGACCCTGCTCCCAGGGGCGCTGCCTCCGGACCCCGTTCCTTAGGGGCTTCGCCCCTAAGTTCATAATTGAAAGAAGGTGATTTAACTTGTCCATTATCATTGATGAGGAATCCTTAAATAATACAATGAGTCTCCTATAATTGAGGAGAGATAATGACACATTAATTACAATAATATTTACTAAACATAACATATGTTATTACACCCCCGCAGTTGAAACGTCGGGAGGACCGATGTTGAGACTGGTCCGAAAGTCATCGAACAGGACTCGAGGGAGACCCTTCGTGAAGATATCAACGATTTGATGCCGGGACGGAACATGCCGGACGCGAATGTGACCGTGTTGCACCTGTTCGCGAACAAAGGGAATGTCGAGCTCGAAGTGCTTAGTGCGTTGATGTTGAACCGGATTACCGGAGAGGTAAACTGCACTAACATTGTCATAATAGACAAGAGTGGCTCGGGATAGCGGATGATGTAGCTCGAGAAGAAGGTTGCGTAACTAGCAGATGTCAGCAACAACATTTGCTACTCCTTGATATTCTGCTTCAGCACTTGACCTGGAGACAGTAGATTGGCGCTTAGAGGACCAAGAGATTAGATTGTCCCCTAAGTAGACAAAATAACCTGACGTGGAGCGGCGAGTATCTGGACAACCTGCCCAGTCAGCATCCGTATAAGCCACCAGAGAGAGATTGGGAATAGACCCTAGATGAAGACCATGGTCAGCGGTTCCCTGAAGATAGCGAATGATCCGTTTCAAGGCGTTCCAGTGATCCAGACAGGGGGGGGTGCATGTGCATACAAATCTGCTGCACTGCATAAGAAATGTCTGGTCTGGTGAAGGTAAGATACTTTAGCGCACCAGTGAGACTGCGGTAAGTAGAGGGGTCATCATGAAGCGGCTCAGAATCAGCAGAGAGTTTGGACTGTGTGTCTACCAGAGTATTAACCGGTTTGCAAGAGTCCATAGAGGCCCGATGAATAATATCCTGAACGTACGCCTGCTGCGAGAGAAACATAGTGTCATCTTTCCTGGTGATGTGAATGCCCAAGAAATATGAAAGTGGCCCCAAATCCTTCATAGCAAATTCAGTCGACAAAGTGTTAACCAGTCGTGTCCGTAGAGCTTTATTGGAAGTTGTAAGGATTATGTCGTCCACATATATGAGAAGATAAGCAGTGTCAGGCCCATGATGATAAATAAATAAAGAATTGTCTGACTTGCTTTGGTGAAATCCCTGCAAAACAACAAAGTCAGTGAACCGCTGGTACCAGTCCCGTGGAGCCTGTTTTAATCCATATAGAGATTTGCGAAGGCGGCAAACATGATCCGGAAAATCACGGTTCCGAAAACCCATAGGTTGGTGCATGTAGACAGTTTCTTGTAAGTTGCCATGGAGAAACGCATTGGTGACATCAAGTTGGTGAATAGGCCAAGATTTAGATAAAGCCAAAGAGAGAACCAACCGTATTGTGGACGGTTTGACTACAGGGCTATATGTCTCACCACAATCGATACCCGTCTGTTGATTACGACCATCACATACCAAGCGAGCTTTATAGCGCTCCAAATTCCCGTCCGACCTGAATTTATGTTTAAACAACCACAAGCTACGTATAATATTCATGTCAGGAGTCCTAGGTACAAGCTCCCAGGTCTTGTTTTTAATAAGTGCACTAAATTCAGTTGACATGGCATTGTACCATTCGGGAGAGGACAAGGCAACCTGTAGGGTTTTTGGGATAGGGATAATAGCGGAGGTATGAAGGTTGAACGGGTGTTTAGGCTTAGTAATTCCGCTCATGGAGTTGGTATGGATGGTTCAGGTCGAAGGTGGGTGGGGAGGAGGTTCGGCTGGTTGGGTCGATGGTTGGGCCGAAGGGGCAGGAGCAAGAGAGGCAGGCGGATCAGGTGCCGGAGGGTGGGCCTGATCAGGGCCTGGTGAAATAGGAAAGGTGGGCTGAGCAGTATCCGGTGGAAGTGGATGCTCGTGGGCCTGAGGGGAAGTGTGAGTGTGGGCCGGTGGAGGGGGGGGGGGCTGATGGGCTAGGATTGGGCCCGTGGGGTGAAGGGGAGATTGTGGGCGATGGGCTGGTGGGGTCTGAGGAGTTGGACGAGTGTGGGAATGGATGGGAGTTGGGTGGTTGTGAGGTGCTAGAATGTTTAAGACAGTCCCAGACAAGAGGATTAATAGTGGGATTGAGAAAATCATAAGAGGGTGGTTTGGTTAATGATTGAATGGCGTAGGGAAAGATAGATTCTTCAAAGTGAACATGTCTAGAGATAATGAGTTGATGTGTGGTGAGGTCTAGGCATTTGTACCCACGGTGATTGGCGGGGTACCCAAGGAAGACACAAGGGTGGGAGCGGTAGTCAAGTTTGTGGATGGTGGTTGAAGGGTGGAGGGGATAACAAAGGCACCCGAAGACGCGAAGATGGTCATATTCCGGGATGCAATTGTAAAGGAGGGAGGTTGGGGATTGGAAATTTAGGAGTTTGGTTGGTGGGATGTTTAGGAGGTATGTGGCGGTTTCAAGTGCATGATGCCACATGTTGGGGGGGTTGGGAGGCTTGGGCAAGGAGGGTGCGGATCATGTTGTTGATGGTGCGGATTTTGCGTTCCGCTTTACCATTTTGGGAAGAGGTGTAAGGGCAAGAGAAGCGAAATTGCATGCCGTTTTGGTTGCAAAAATTATAAAAGTTTTGGTTTGCATATTCTCTCCCATTATCACACTGAAATTGTTTAATTTGACGGTGAAATTGTGTTTTAATGAGATTATGAAGAGTTGTGAAGGTGGGATACACTTGGGACTTATTAGTTAACGGAAAAGTCCACAAAAAAAATGTGTAGTCATCCAAAAATAAAACATAATATTTGTGGCCACTCGTACTAAGTACAGGAGAGGTCCATAAATCACTGTGAACAATATCAAATACATAATGAGTATTATTAATAGAATCATGAAATGGCATGCGAATACTTTTACCAAAATTGCAAGGTTCACAATGTGTTTTATTAAATTTGGAATAATCAAAAAATTAGAAAGTTTTAAAGACTGTAAAATGTTGGTGCCAGGATGACCCAATCTTTGGTGCCAGCAATCTTGAGTCACAGCAACAAAGGAGGATGGCTGAGAGGACTAGAGTGGGAGAGGCTCAGTCAACAGATAAAGATCACCCGTGCTGTTACATCGGGGATAGGAGCCCGAGTTTTGAGATCCTTCACAAGAAAGCCAAACAGGTCAAATTCAACAGAAACTAAATTGTCACGTGTAAGGCGACGAACAGATATAAGGCTTTTGATAATATTTGGAGCAAAAAGGACATTGTTTAGTTTTTTTTTTTGGGGGGGGGGGGGGGGGTAGGGTGGGGGAAGGACTCGGTTGCCTTGGGCCAATACAGGAATAGTCATACCATTGCCAACTACAATATTTTTATTAGTGCATTTATTAAAAGTAGACGGAGATTATATACCTTTCTCATTGGCAGAGTGAGAGGAAGCACCAGTGTCCATCATCCCATGATCAGGAGGGTTGAGAGCCAGAGAAAAAGT